>BDUI01006492.1:27536-47728 GCA_002335545.1 Apodemus speciosus
AAAAAAAAAAAAAAAAAGTTACCATGGGCATCATTCCTTGGATGCTATACATTTTGGGATGTCTTCTAAATTTTGGTTTTATTTTTAAATTATGATTGGAGCATTTCATACATATATACAACCTATTATGATCATATCCACTGCATATTTCCTCTCCAAAGCTCCTGTGATCTCCCTAATATGCCCTTCCCCCAACTTTATATCTTCTTTTTTCCTTCTTGATAGCCTCCTCAGTCAATTACYGTTGCTTGTCTATGGYCAGGTGTGGGGTCATCCCCTGGAGCATCAACAACCCACTGGTAGCCATCCTCCAGAGGAAAACAGTGAATCTCCCTCCCCAACAGCCTACAACTGCCAATAGCTCCTCAGCGCAGGGTAGGAATTCCATCCAGGCTGGAAGTTTGACTAGCTCAATCATGTTTAGGACCTGGATCCTTCTTTCTTTCTCCTCAGGTCTAGAATTCTAAGCGCCTATCACCACTCATTGGTGTTTTAACATGAATGCTGTAAAAAATTTTTCCCTCAAGAATATGTGAGCAAACATCCGATCACCTAAATAGGAAGGCACTGACGAAGCAGAGAACAATTCTACCAAAGTCTAAYAGCAGCTATCAGGGTCACCAGGTACAGCCTGTCCACACAGATGCTGGAGGTCTGAACCTGGGTCCTAATGCTTATCTAGCAAGCACTTTATGAGCCAGCCCATCTCCCTGGTTCCTCATGTGCACAGTGTGTTGCTTACACCCGGTGTGAGCTTATTTCCAAATAAAGGGCAGATGTGAGGGGATGAGATGCCTCTCTGTTGAGGGCAGAGGGCTAGGTTCAATCTACACAATCATCCGATGCTAAAAGCAGAAGATAACAGAGGAGAGGTATTACAAAGCCTTTGACTTCAATGAGGAGAGACTGGCTTGGACCTGCCCGGGACCGGGCATGACAAGTGCCATTAACAAATAACTGCAAGCAGCTGTAGTTTGTAGCAACGAAGCAGCTGGAGAAGCCTGGATAGCTCAGAGACATTTTTCTAACTTGCATAATCAAAACAGGCAAACCAAAGGGCTCTATATGCAAGTCATTGGGTCCCTTTGTCACATGCAGAGCTCAAAGTCTTCATCTCAGTTACTTCTCCGAGGCTGGGATATGATCCACTAACAAAAACAGCTTGAGAGACAGAGGCTTCTTGGGCTCACAGGTAAAGCTCACCGTGATGGAGAAGTCATGGCAACAGGAGCTCAGAGCAGTCGCTCACACCCTGTCCACAACCAGGAGGCGCAGGAGGATGCCTGAGTGCTTGCAGGCGAGTCTTCTTATTGTCTCGGCCCAGGGAATGGTCCCGCCCTCAGTCTAGATGGGTCTTCCCATGCCAGTGAAGGCAGTGAGCGCATCCCTAAAGGCTTGACTCTGGGGTGATGCTAGATTCCATCAAGGCAGCAGCGCTGGCCTTCACAGGAGTATTTCCCAGGTACGCCGCAGGTACAAGGAATGGTTGACCCAAAGACAGCAGCGGGGGGGGGCGGATGAAAATGCAGGGAGGTGAGTGGGAGGCTGTGGTCGGGCTTTGCTCACTTCGCTTACAGCAGAACTAGCCTCCGACTCCCTGGTTCCCATCTTAAACCGTGCAGTGACTTAATTAGAAAGATGTTTACATGTTTGCTTTTATTCTAACACTACAGCTAATTATTTCCCAGCACTACTTGTACTTCACAGTGTGATATAAGTTTCTCATTTATGATTCATTGATTCAGGACTATTTATGTGTTTCATGCTGTTTAATAGGTGTCATTCTGGGCATAGTAGAACAAAATTTTTTTTAAAGAAGGACTTAAGTCCTTGCCTTATTCTAGCTAAGAAGGAAATAAACAAGATGGGATACAGTAAGCCTTCCACGAGGGGCACAAGCCCCACAGCCAAGGATTCAACCAAGCCTGAATGAAATATTTGAAAACCAAAGCGCACCTATGCAGGACATGTGAGAACATTCGTAAGTCATAATTATTCTCTAAACAGTGCAGGGTAACAGCTATAGCATTTACGGCACGGCAGGTGTTGCGAGAACTCCAGAGGTTGTTCTCAGTAGATGAGACAATTGTAACTGGGTGAATCATGAAAGCACCTAAGGGTATTGGGCACACCTCACAGGGATGTGAGGGCATCCTGGACCCACGCACTGGGACCGTTGACAAATGGCTGTAAAATTTCAGCTAATGGTGTATGCGTTTAAAGCATTTATTAGGGTGTGGGGGGTGGATGTGTGTGTGTGTGTGTGTGTGTGTGTGTGTGTGTGTGTGTGTGTGTGCGCGTGCATGTGCATGTGGAGGCCAAAGGATAATTTCCTGTAATTGGTTTTCTCTTTCTACCTTGTGTGTTTCCAGAGATTGAACTCATATCATCAGACCTGGTGGCAAGAACACCTCAGAACCAATGCATCTAGGCAATGCAGCGATGTACATGTTTTAAACGGGTACATAGGCAATATTGAGGCCACTGCCTCTGGAGACTGATGGACTGGGGTCTCTGTGAAGATTGGATGCTTGAATAAACAGTTAGATGATGTTTTGACGTGTGATGTGTGCTGGAGCTTACGGGCAGGGGACAGCAGGTCCAGCAGTGTGCCCAGTATGTCCCAGGCCAGTGTGGACAGAGCACATTGGCAGAATGGCTGGAAGCCAGGATGGAGAATTCAGGAGCCAGTGTGTAAGCCCTTATTGGCAGCAGAGAAACTCATGGTTTCAGTCTCAGCAAAGGGAATGGTGGGAGACATTTGAGCAGGGTGGTGATTTGGTTTCCAAGGAATATGGTGACTTCTGTGTGAACAGGCTCCTGGGAAATGAGTGTGGAACCACAGCTAGAAAGCAGTGAGGCCACTGAGGAGAAATGATAGCAGCAGAAAAGAGGTGGTGGGGAGTGGCTGGGTTTAGATGGTGGGATTTTCAAGTATTTTTAATACCTCCTTTCTTAAGTGTGTGTGCGTGTGCATGTGTGTGTCTGTGTGTGTGTGTGCGCRCATTCATGACCATGTCATATTTGGATGAGAGAACAACTTGTGGGTGTCAGCTCTCTCTTTCTACCATGTGTATACTAGGGAACAAACTCAAATAGTCAGGCTTGGCAGCAAGTTCCCTTACTGGCTGGAAATCCCACCAGCCCTAGATTGTATGTATTTTGAAAGCAGAACACAGGGCACTTTCTGCTTTCCTTAGCCAGAGTCTAGGGTACAAACAGAACTACTCCAGGTCTTCCAGCTAATGGGATTTAACACAAGGTTTAGTTTCTTCATCGGTGCTGAGTAGGAGACAGTGGTGATCCAGAGCTCAGCAGAAATAGGAATTCACAGCTACCTCCAAGATGGAAAAAAGGGACAAGGATGGCATGAGGGGCCAAAGGCTGGACCACTCACCCACTGGAAACGGGCCCTTGGTGGCAAATGGGAAAGATGCAGAGCTGTCAGGCTCAGCGTAGGACGAAGGCGGGAAGTGCTTCCTCCTCCTCTCTTCCTGCTGCCCAAAGCTGTGCCATTGACTCTGATTGACAGAATATCCCCAGGTCTGAGAGAACACAGGAAATATAGCTCCGGTGATGTGAGAAAAACCTGTGACTAGAGATCCAAGAGAAATAACAGGCGACTGCAAGTTTCCATACATGAAACATGGGCGTGCATATCTCATATTGTACACAGTCACATGTAGATATCTGTGATATCTGTACACACACACACACATACACACACACTATACACACACACACACACACACACACACACACACACACACACACAAAGTGATGCGAGCCAGATAGCTTTCATCTCAATGCCAAAGCAACTCTTGGACATCGGTTGCCTGAATTGCTACGCTAAGGATTCTGAGCTATCTCTGTGCACACCCTGTGCTAGCTATGGGCGGGAAGGGGAGGGGCCATCTCCTTGCCAGATATTAGCTCTGGGGTCTGCACAGGGAGGCGGTGTCAGCCAAGCTCCTCGCCTTGGGAACATCATGAAGGGAATCTCTTGTTTTCTTCAAGGCGGTGGTAACACCTCACCCAGAATCCCCTGTGGAAAGAAAAGAGCCATGATTAAGCTGAAATTCCTGGAAAACAGGTATTTTTCTTCCTTCTTGTCCCCCAGGATCATTTCATTAATTTACTTACTGATTCACTTTATATCCGGATCACAGGCTCCATCTCCTCTGCTCTCGGTCCTATTCATACAAATCCCTCCCCCACTGCCTCCTCCCCTTCTCCTTGGGTACCACCCACCCTGGAACATCAAGTAGAAGAAGAACTAAGCACATCCTCTCCCACGGAGGCCCAATGAGGCAGTCCAGTTAGGGGAAGGAGATCTGATGGCAGACAGCAGTCAGACACAGACCTGCTCCAATTGTGTAGTGTGTAGGAGGCCTAGGTCCAGCCCCTGTGTGCTCTTGGGTTGGCGGTTTTGTCTCTGTGAGACCCCGTGGGCCCAGGTTAGCTGACATTGTAGGTCTTCCTGTGGTGTCCATGACCCCTCCGGCTCRCTCAGTCCCATCCCCCGAGTCTTCCACAAGACTCCAAGCTTTGCCTGATGTTTGGCTGTGGGTCTCTGCACCTGTTTCTACCCACTGCTTGATGAAGCCTCTCAGGAGACTGTTATGCCAGGCCCCTGTCTGCAGCCAAAGCAGAGTATCACTACAGTGTCAAGGGTTGGCTCGCTCATGTGGGATGGATCTCTAAAGAGACGATTCCTAGTACCATTCCTTCCCAATGAGTTTTTTGTTTCTTTGTGTATGTGGGAGGGGGTGTTTGTTGGACGGGGCTACAAATGTGTCTGCCCGTGCGCATGTGCATACGTATGCATGTGTTCGTGGAGGTCAAAACAACCTTGGGTATGTCCTCCTAGGTACTTGCCACCTTGTGTTCGAGACACGGTAAAAATAACTTCACCAAGTGGGCTAAACTGCTAGCTAGTGAGCCACAGGCATCTGCCTGTCCCCGCCGTCCCTTCACTGAGAACTGAAGCCCTTGTCACTGTGCCCAGCTTTTTAGAGTGTTCTGAGGATCCAAGTCAGATCCTCTGGCTTGCCCGGCAAGTCCTGTGCTGACAGAACCGTCCCAACCTTGGGTTATTTCTTTCTCCATTATGCTAAGGAGGGCCTGAGGCACCACACCAGTCCTTTGCCCCTCTCATTATTCCCCACACGCTCTAGCTATTCACGCCAGAGAGACGGATTTGTCACTGCATTTGGAAGTTACTCTAGAGTGGTTATGCGTGGCCATGTGGATTATGACGTCACCCTGTGATGACAAGCCCATGCCCTTCTAGTGATTGTCTTGCCCACCCCCTGGGTCCTCCCAGGGGCACAGATAATGGGGACATCTGGGGTGTGGCATCCTTTGGGAATTCAACCAAAGCATCAGGGAGGGCAGGCCAGAGATCTTAAAAAGGGCATTTTCAGATGAAATCAAGTGGTTCTTCCGAGAGTCAAGCTTTGGGGATTCCATGGTGCATCTGTCCCCACATGATGTGACCCTGCTTGCAGTGTGCACCTTGGCCAAGCATGATCTGTCTCTCCCTGCTTCTCTTTCCCCTGATTCTTTTTGTAAGAATTCTTTTAATGCCCCTCCCATGGGAATATTTGGGATTATCTTTAATATTCTGTCAAAGCCTCTGGCGCATGTTAATTATCAGTTTAACTAACTCAGAGAGCAATTTATGGTGGTTATTACCTGAAGATAAAATATTTTACGTTTTTTTTATTTTTAATCTCCCATAGAATAACAAGTTATTTTATTATTCAAATAAGACTCACTTCCTGCTGTGTTCAATACAATTTTTAATAAATATGTAAATTCTAAAATTAATTTAYAGCATGCATTGGGAGGCATGATTTTGAGATGACAAAAAACTTGATGGATTGTAAAATTATCCCCCTCCCCTCTTAAAAATCATCAGTCGTGGAGAACAGGATGCGCCGACCTCTCACCATCTTACAGCTTTTTTCTTCGTCTCCTTTAGTTAGGGACTCACTTAAAATTGATTATAAAGTAGGATGTTTCTTGGACCRTAATTCAGTCATAGATTAATTAGATATTTTAGTTACTACCCCATCGTGGGATGGCAAAGGAGCCACTCCTGTTTTGTTGTTGAGGTTATCAAGAGAGAAACCTTGATAGCTTCCCCCATGTAGCTAAGGCTACCCCCTCACTGATGAAACTCCGACCACATGAGGTAAGACATCTTTCACTTCGCTTCAGTGTGGAGGGGAAGGGGTGCATGTGTGCCGATATAGAGACCAGAGGTCAGGCAACATCAGGTGTCCTCCTCTTCCTGTTGCTGCTCAGGTTAGCTCTGGAGATAGGATCTCTCCTTGACTCATGGCTCACAACAATTCAAGCCTCTATCTTCTGACAATGCCCATCCCACCAGCAGTCTGGTTACAAGTGACCTCTACCACATCCAACATTTGCATGAATACTGGGGATCCATATATTTGCATGTAAGCAATGTCCGTGGTCCCCAGAAGTATTCTTTTAATTTTTTTAGACAGCATACAGTAGGCTATCTTTACTGACAGTGACCAATAGACCAAAATGTACATCATCATTCCTGTAGAAGATGACTTGGTTTTTTTTTTCTTTGCTTGAGGTGAAATTTTTGTAGCTATTCTCTAAAACCACAAATGGGAGTAGTGGTAGGGGAACAAAAATGTCTGTGCCTAGCAGGTTTGGACTCTCAACACAGCATTTTTCCTGCTCTTTTCCCAATGGATACAATTTTGTGGGTCAATGTCACAATTTTTAGTAATCTTTTGACAGTCTTGAATTGTGTGTGCGCGCGTGCGTGCGTGCGTGCGTGCGTGCGTGCGTGCGTGTGTGTGTGTGTGTGTGTGTGTACATAAATGCAGAAGACAGCCTCAGATGTTGCAAATYAGGCACTGTCCTCACACACCACTCACTGGCTTGGACTGCTTTAGGGTAGCTGGCCAGCCAGTCCTAAGGATATGTCTGTCTCCGCCTCTTTTGTTCTAGAATTGCAACCCCGTGCCAGCCCACCTTCTACATGGCTGCTATGGATGGGATGCCAGTGTCTTAGGCTGCAGAGCAAACATTGCACTGATTGAGCTAGTATCTCCCCCCTCCCCCCGTGCCCCACTCCAACACAAACTCTGCCAGTAACTTCTTTAAAACAGATTTAAGGGGCATTATTTTCCAAGTCAATTAAGAAAACTGTAGACATGTGTTGCAAGAAAAATCAGACTGGAGGTCCAGTAGAGAGAAATACCGGCCCACTCATAATTAACTAGCTGGAAGTCTGGGTTTTCATGAAGCTGAGAATTAAGCAATTATCTCCCTTCAACCTATGTCGGTTTTGACGTGTGTGGAAAAGGAACGCTGCCTATTACAGGAGTCAGCTTCTGCCTCATTGAGGTTCCCTGTGTCCCCCAAGTCCCAGCTTGAACTGAAGCCTTAAGGTGATGAAGGTGTCGCCTAGCCCTCCAACCTCACGATGAGCCCATCGAGAACCTCAGGCCTTTCCACAGCTCTATGGGTTCTATGTGTTTGTGTGTGCAGTCACACATGGAAGCCAAATGAAAAGCCATTCCTCAGGATGCTACCGATCTGGCTTGGAGCTCACCTAGCAGGCTAGACTGGCTAGCTGGCAAGTCCCGGGGATCCGCCATCTCCCCCTCCCCAGGGCTAGGGTTCCAAATGCACAGCACAGCACCAGGCACTTTCTTATGGGTTCAGGGAATCAGACACAGATCTTTGTCCTCGCTAAGCAAATGCTTTGTTGACTGAGCCATCTCTCCAACCCCACTGTGTAATCTGATCCTATTCACTTTAAATGTGTCTGGTACTCACTGCCCTTGCAGGTTTGGGGTGGTGAGTCCTCCCAGGGAGCCTGGCCTATGGCATCAGGGAGATGTCCCTTCAAAGTGCATGTTAATCAGAGTTTTCTGGGAAGCAAGTTTTGTTTTCCCATTTACCTTCCAATTGAGGAAGTAATTACGTTTGTGTTTATGCACAAAGGAAGCCTGGATATCTTCTGCATGGTTAGACACTAACTGCCCTTCAGGATATGAAAAAACTACAGAGGCCAGTATCTCATTCTTGGAAACTCAGTCACTTTCAAAGGCATGAAAATGTGCTCAGGGGCAAAAGATATAGTTCTAGAGGAAAGCAAAGGACCAGGAGGCAAGGATTCTCTCACACACATGACCTGTGTGTCAGGCATGTGGCACAGGGGCACGAAGGCACGTAAGTCATCACCCATACATGGGAGATGGAGCGATATAAGCAAACAGGTATATAATAATGTTGTCTAGCACTTACCACAATGCTGCTCTGCAGAGGAGTGGGGAGAAGATGAGGCGCCTCCTAGAAAGAAAATGATTCTGAGATTTCCCAGCACCTGTCTCGGGAGACTCGTGGGTGATGGTGATTCCAAAGAATGGAAGGACGTATGGGTGCACCCATGCATTTGTATATGTGCACATGCATTGATATGTATGCAGGTTTATGTACTCACATATATATTTATGTGGGTACACGTGTGGGAGAGCACACGCATGTATGTGCCTTTATTTGTGTGGCGGTACATGTGCAGGCATGTGTTTGTGTTGTGCATATGGAAGCTGTCTGTAACCTCAGATGTCATTCCAAGACATTGCTCTTAGGTTTGAAGTCAGAGCCTCTCACTGACCTGGAACTAACCTAGGAAGCTATACTGGCTGTCCAGTGAGCCTCAGAGTAAGATCCAGATGTCTGTCTCCTCAGCACTACCACCATGCCCAGCTCTTTCTACATGGGTTCTGGGGATCAAACTCAGGTCTTCATGCTTGTGTGAGAAGCACTTTGTTGACTGAGTCATCTCATCAGCCCAGGGGGAAACCAGTTTAGACAGTATAAGATATGTGGAACAGAGCCTGGAGACTGCCCTGCTGGGCTCAAAATCTTGCCCATCGTGATCCCTCAATGGCTAGTTAAATACTATGCCTGATATCTATCGGCATGCTACTGACCTTCCTTCAAGAGGTCGCTGAGCAGCCTTAATTTTATCTGCAAATCCTGCATCATTGGTTGTCTCATTGCTTTTGAGATTGCCCTCGGAGCCCTGTGATCTTTGCCCCATGATGCTTCTGGGTATTGCCTGGTTGAGTATATTGACATTCTGAGCTTGTGTGGCAATAGTTCTGTTTTTCCCTGCTTTCACATCCACATGATGATGATGATGATGATTGGATATGGGTATGTGTGCGTATGCATGTGCCACAGCACACATGTGGCTTTAAGAGGACAGATTAATTAAGGTTAAGCTGCCCATAAACCAGACACATGTGGCTTTAAGAGGACAGATTTGCAGAGTTGGCTTTCTCCTTCTGTTTTTATGTGCATTTTGGGTATTGAACTGTAGTCACTGAGTTCACATGGCAAGTCACTGGCCCTGGAATTTTCTTTTGTTTTTGTTTTTTATTTCCTGAAATTAAGGTTAAGCTGCCCATAAACCGAACAAGACTCAAATACCAGAACCATAAAAGATGGAGAGGTATCCCTGGCCCTGTGAAGTTAGTCTTGTTCTCCTATGTAATTCCACAACATTAAAATCCTGGAGAAGCCCTTGTTTTCCCTGCAGGCCCCACCTACTTTTCCAGAACCTTGTTTCCATGGGGAGGAAAACAGGAGAGCCCTCCTTCTCCCTCTGCTGCCTGGAGAGAAGGAGGGCTATGGGTGGCATCCAGGGGTGAAGAGCAAGTTCATTATGAATCTTAGCTCCTAGAGTTAGCAAATTGGAACCGTGTTTGTGTCGACGGCAGGAGATGGCATTAGCTGGAGCTTTCTTTTATTTATTTGTGCGTGAGCTAAGAGCTCTGCCTGCCTTCTGAAAACTGTTCGTTTCCCACTTAGCGGGTAAAGGGCTTCAGTGTCTCCTTCAAGGTCCCTCCAAGCACTGTGCCCCTCGAGCCTTGCCGAATGGGGGTCACAGGGCCCACAGCAGCACATGGGTTTCTGCTTTCTGCTTCACGCAGAGCACACACTGCTGCTTGTCCACAGATGAACAGATAGATGCTTTCACAAACATTTTCCCTCTCTGCATTTTTTTTTGGCCCAAGGCAGGAGAATGAGACCTTCTCGTTATTAATCTTGAGCATCAGAAAGGCCTCCTTTGAGAAGGTCATCATCTGCTTTGGCAAAGTAATCACGGGATTTCTAGACAGGATGGCAAGGGGAAAACTGATTCATTATTTCATGAACTATTTTGCCTTCAGTCTCTGAAATGGATGGAGGCTTCTAACAATATGTGAGCAGGAGAGCAAGGCTTAAGTTATTACATGAAAGGTTGCACTTTAAAGGGAAAAGAGGTTCAAACATTACATATTTAGCTCCATTGTCATATAACAAGGGCCAATGTAGTCCTCATGGTAACCCCATGGGCCTCTGGGTGATATTGTACATCTCCCTAAATAGGAAGACGTTCCTTGTGCTCCCCTTTCCTCATCAGCGCTCACTAATGAGCCCTGAAGAAAGTCCCCAGACGGTATAAAAGCAGTAGCATCTCCCTCTGGTCTCTCATAGGATCACCCAAGTTCGCCTCCCAGGCTGCATATGACCGGATGTCTCAGTTGCTTTCCCCGACAAAACGACATAAGGGAGAATGGGTTCATCTGGGCTCAAGTCCCTCACGATGGGTAAATAAAGGCAGAGAGGGCTCGAAGCAGCTGGTCACATTGTGCCTGCAGTTAGAAGACAGTAGCAAATGAACACACCCTGATGTACAGGCCCATCCCTCCACTCATACTGTCCCAGACCTCGCCAGGCACGATGCCACGAACAGTGAGCCGTCTTCCCACCCCGTCAACACAATCAAGACAGGCCCCCGGTGGGCATGCCCAGAGGACCATCTCCCAGCTGGTTCTACGTTCTGCCGGGTTCCCAAGTAATATTAACACCGCTCCATAAACGTCAGCATTATGTATTTTGTTGATTTTTGAGGAGATTGAAGATGTGCATCTACTTACCAGCGATGAATATCATCTCGAAATAGACCAAAATAGCTGTCATGGCTCGGTAGTTACAAGCGCCTGCTGCTCTTGTGGGGGTGGGGGGACAGAGCTTAGTCCTCACACCCATTTCAGGCGGCTCCCGGCCACCTGAAACTCCACCCGCACAGGATCTGACACCCTCTTCTTGCCTCCTTGGGTACTGTACTCACAAGTGCACATATGCACACAGATACAAACGTGTAATTAAGAATAAGTAAATGAAAAAAAAAATAAAGTTAGTCTACCATGCAAGAAGTACACTGTGTTTGATGCCAAGACATGTATTATGTGGTGTTATTTTTGCAATAAAGTTGGTTTGGCCTAAGTGCAGGGCAGCTTGCCCAATAATGATACGCAATTCAAAAATGAGACCTGGAGAGGCCAGGCGATCGATATGACCTTGACTACTTATAACCCAAATAACTTATGGAAATAATGTGAAGACCCCTGCGAGCCCTTTGGCGTGACAGGAGGGCTTTAAATAATATTTTAAGAAAATCAAAAGTAAACCTCCGCTGGACCTTCTTTACAGATTAGATCTGAAATGAAAAACCCCGAGTAACACAATTAACTATTGATTTTGTTGATCCATCTTTAATTCTCACAGCAATTGAGTTGTGTTTACACAGTCATGCAGGGCAGACATACCTCACTGGGAGCAGGGCGTCTTTTGCTTTTACATTAATTTAAAAATTAAATTGTTCTGTGCATCTGAGATAAAAATAAGTTTTTTTTGCCCCGCCACGGATGGTTGACTTACAGATCATAAAGTATTATTAAGCCAGCTAAGATGGCTCATGAAGAGAGTCCCTTTGAGAATGCAGGAGTCAGTTGACTGGGTGAATACACAGTGCTCTTTCCTCACTCACGTTCCCCCACACTTTCAGTTACCTATATGCTAAATGTCCCCCATTGACAGGTGCCTTTCAACCCTTGGTCCCCAGCTAGTCCTGCTGTTTGAGACAGTTTCAAAACACTTAGGAGGTGGAGACTAGCTAGAGGAAGTGAGCGTCTGGAGGCAGACCTTGAGGTTTGGTAACCTCACTTCTTGTACCTATTTTACTACTTCCTAAGTGCAGATGCAACGTGGCCTACTGCCTCCTCTCCTGCTCCCCCATCTTCCCCACCATAATGAACTACATCTCTTCTTAAACTAGAAAGCAAGATAAGCCCTTCCCCCCCCTTACATTACTTCTTGTTAAGTATTTGGTCACAGCAATAAGAAAAATAATACTATCATCAGGCATAGGTCAAAAATAAAGGACTCGTGGATCTTAACTTACACACTGTTCTGAGTAGCGTGATGAAATCTCTTACTATCCCACTCTGCTCGGGATGGGAACTATTCCTCCATCCAGCATATCCACACTGTATACACTACCCTTGCTTTACTTTCTGATCCATCCCTCCATCTAGCATATCCATGGCGTATACACTACCTACCATTTAATTCCTTAACCATCTCAGTTATCAGATCAACTGTCACATCATCAGAGTGCTATGTTCCATTACAGCTTGCTTACAAATCTCATTACATGTCAAAATACTCTCATCAATTTTCATCTAATGTCATCACATAGACTCTGTATCACTTCACATTATCTTACATGTGAGTGCAACACAATAAGGTCTTCTATAAGAGACTACATTCACATAATGATTATAATTATTCTGTTATTAATTTCTCATTGCACCTAATTTGTTAACTAAAATATATCACATATATGGATGGAAATCATAATGTTCTATATGAAGTTTGGTACTATATGTGGCTTTAGGCAGTTTAAACACTGGGAAGTTTAACATGCATCTCCCACAGAGAAGATTGCTGGAGAGGAGGGTGGCAGGGGCAGGGTTAAGATGCAGCCACATGCTGCCTGGTACTAGAATTTGATATTAAGATTGGCATAGTTTAATCTCCCTACAGTTTAATTTCTAAAATTGGTACACTAGCAGTATTTGTAGCTTTTCACTGTCAGTCTTGCTGTTGCCTCTAAGAGTGTCATCAGTGTGCCATTGCATCTTAAAAAAAAAAAAACAAAAAAAAAAAACAAAAAACAAACAAAAACCAGGGACATATAGTATTTATTTGCCACATGGGTTTGGCTCACACCTTGGAGTTGGCAAACAACTCCCAGCCTTCCAGCTTGCCAATCTTGAACAGGGCGGCCACGGTGCCCATGCAGACGCAGCCCAGGGCTGCATCCCATAGCTGTGGGTGCTCTGGTTCCCAATGTCAGGCCTCCCGCACAGCCACCAACGAAGTAGTTCAGGGGACGTCGGGCTTCTCTCAGACCTGGGCACTGACACGGGTGGTAAGGCCAAACATTGCTCCGACAGCAGCTGCAGTGAATGTGAACAACTCTGGCCACTGCTTCCAGGGCAGAATCTGCGGGGTTGTGTGTGATGCTGTAAGTGGGGCCTATTTTGCCACAAAGGCTGCCTAAGGCTGTGGTGATGTAGGCCTTGCGATGACACTGGGAGCCGTCGGGGACCTCATTGCAGGATTCAAAGAACTGCTTCGTCATTGCTGTGCCTAGCCGGGCTCGCTTGGCCGACTCTATGGCATCTTGATGAACTGAAGGGTAGCCGGCTAAGCCAACTCGTGCCATTACATCTTGAATGACACCCACTGCCTGAAGAGTTAGGACTCTGAACTTGGGCAGATTGCCTGAGGCTTGCCAAAACTAAGTGGGGCATTACTTGATGGGTGCATTTAGGGAAAGGGGAAAGCCTTTGTGTGCACAGCATGCCATGAATTTGCTCTTTCCAATAACCTTTTGTATTGGCTGTTGTGTCTGGATTTTCAGAATATAACAGGAGCTGATAGTGTCTGAATCTTTAGAATAATTTCCACCAGGGAGTTTTCTTCTTAGAAGAGAGATCAATAAATTAGTGTCACTTCTGAGTTGCCCCAGCTCTCAGGATTCGATATGTCAAATGATTTTATGCAAAGTAAAAGCTGACCAGCCATTCACCTGAAACAGCAACTGAATTAGGAGGTGACTAGCTTACCCGAGAGTAAAGCAGACATCCTCACCTCCTCAGAGCTTAGTGTGTTCCTGCATGAGTTTTAGGCTGCAGTCCCACTTAATGCCAGACCTGTTGAAAGATGGCTGATAGATTGGAGGTTAGGGTGCATTGACTAGCCCTCCCTACTCTGTTAGAATGAACTTCTGGTTGTCTCATTTCTAGTGAGCCATGTGGAGCCAGAAATAGCTAAAAACTAGACCCAATACACAAAACTGTAACTTTACTTAAGACATCACAAGACATCATTTTGTGTGTGTGTGTGTGTGTGTGTGTGTGTGTGTGTGTGTGTGTGTGTGTGTGTGTGTGTTGGGAACATGATTGCACAATTCTTGTGCATAAAAATTGTAGATGATGATCTTCTTGAGTTGCAATAACAAGTCCTTGTGGGATGCAGTCTAGGGGGATAGTTTATTCAGAGGCATGTTGCTGCATAGACCTGAACTCAGATCCCCATATGAAATAGACCAGGTAGACTTAGAGAGATGGCTCAGCTGTTAAGAACACTGGCTACTGTCCCAGAAGACCAAAGTTTAACTCCTAGAACCCACATAGCAGCTCACAGTCACCTGTAACTCAAGTTTCAGATGACCCAATACCCTCTTCTGGCTTCTGCAGGAACCAGACATGCATGTGCTATACAGACATACACATAGGTGAAACACCTATACTCATAAAATAAAAATTTAATAAGCAGCCAGGGGCCATGGCATGTGTCTTCAGCCCCAGCAGTAGGGAGGTGGAGAGATGCTGGACAGGACTCTACCCAGTGTACTGTTCTCTATCTTCAGCGAGAGACCCTATCTAATAATAAGGTGGTGACCAACTAAAGAAGACAAAATGACCTCTGGCTTCTGCATACATGTGCATACTTATAGATATACCTGTATCTATAGGTATATCTGCACCTACTTACTCAAACATTATACACATAGCTAAATAACAGAACACTGTCCCAGTTTTTGAAGCTTACAGAATGCCTCATTAACAGATACATAACCCTTAGGTAGGGGTGTGTGTGTGTGTGTGTGTGTGTGTGTGTGTGTGTGTGCGCGCACGTGCGTGTGTGTATGTGTGTATATATATATGTATATACATATATATATATGTACTTGATTCAAGAAAAAAATGTATTTTACTGTTCTAAAATCCTGTCATTCCAAAGTAAAGCGTATGTTTGTAGGAATGAGAAGACACATATGTTCCCTCCATGTGCATTTCCTCTGGCAAAGTCTTCAGACCTTACATGCTATAAAGGTACAAATCTAAACCATCAGACCTTGGCTGGACAGGCCAACTGTATTTAAAATACAGGATGATTGAAAGGGCTGTGAAGGAGGAAAAAATCTGATCAGTCTTAGAAATCAAGCAAGTAGCATATGTGGGTATGTTTGTGTATGACTGTATGTATCTACGTGTATGTGTATATATATGTGTATGTGCATGTGTTTGCATGTATCTGTAGATGTATGACTATGCAAGTTTGTGTGTGCATGTATGTATACATATGTATGTATGCATTTTCATATCTGTATACATGTGTGAGTATATATGTATACATGCATATGTGTCTATAAGTATGTATAAATATGAGTGCACGTATGTATATGTGTGTCTTCATATGTATATATGAGTATGTATGTATATCTCTGTATGTCTGTATATATGTGAGTGTAATGTGTGGTTTTGTATGTGTATATGTGTTTGTATATGTATATGTGTGTGCATATGTGTCAACCCATTCATAATGGTGCCTGTGAATTAAAGACAGTCTTGATGTTTACACTCTGATCAGCTGACACCAGATTAAACCAGTCTGGAGGTATTTAGCTCAGTGTTTGCTCAGTTCTCTTTCCTGAGTTTTTTAGTTGCCATTCTAACAACTAAGGGAAGCTAACAGTGCAGAGAAGCATGTTGTGCTACTTATACAAGTTGCTATGAGTGGACTTCCTAGTTTGCCCAACTCCAGATCACTATATAGTAATACCTATTTAACTTTTGGGGAAATTGGCCAATTCTCATGAAATCTGCTGCACTGAAAAGCTTATTGTGCTATGTTTATATTCATGTGTGTGATGTGTTCATATGTCTATGTACAATGCACAGAACTGTGACTATATGTGCATGTGGGTATGGAGGCCAGAGGTTTGTTCTGGGAATCCTCCTCTCTTGCTTTGCTATCTACCTTATTTATTAAGGTACGATATCTCAGTCAAACCTAGAGCTTGCTGATGAGGCCAGTCTTGATAGCCATCTTTCACTGGAGATCACATTCCAGACTTTTGAGCTGCAAATATAGGTAGGCCTACATTTCTGTGGGTTCTAGTGATCGATGCAAATGTGTCCTCTTGCTTGCATAGCAAGCACTTTAGTCACTGAGCCATCTCCTCAGCCTCAAGTTATGTTTTAAATTCTACTTAAGATACATCTACTACCAGGAGTGAGGAAGGAAATAAACACTTTCTTTTCTTTGCTTTCTTTCTTTCTTTTTTTGATAGCCTTTCTCATTTTTGTTTTCTTTTTCTTTTYTTTTCTTTTCTTYTTAAAAAATTCATTCTTTARTCTTTTTTGCAGTCCTTTTTTTATCCCCCTCCCTCCTGGTCCATCCTCCAACTGTTCCACATCCTAAACCTCCTCCTTCCATCTCCAAGAGGATACCCCCACCCCACCAGACCTTCCACTCCCTGGAGCCCCATGTCTCTCAAGGGTTAGGTGCATCTTCTCTTACTGAGTCCAGACCCAGCAGTCCTCTGCTGTATATGTGTTGAGGGCTTCATATCAACTGGTGAATACTGCCTGGTGGGTGGCTCAGTGTTTGAGAGATCCCAGGGATCCAGTTAGTTGATCTTCTTATAGGGTCACCCTCTTCTTCAGCTTCTTCTAGCTTTTTCCTAATYCAACCACAAGGATCACCAGTTATGAAAACAAGATCCAGCATTTTGATGCATACAAGAGAATAAACATTTTCAAATGGGCATTTAAGATGTTATCCCCCAGATAATTTAGAAATAGCAGCTATGCTTCTGTGTTGCYCCAGTTAGCTCAGTGTTTGCTCAGTTCTCTTTCTGTGTGTTTTTTAGTTGCCATTCTAATAACTAAAGGAACCTAACAGTGCAGATTAACTCCATTCAAATACCTTCCCTCTTTCCAAGTTCCCTTCTCTGACATAACAAAGTTTGTGATACTCTTTTTATTATATAGTGGAGCGCATTTTTGTCTATTTTACACTATTGAGAATGCATTCCATTCTGGTTAGTTTTGTCAATTTGACACAAACTAGAGACACCTGGAAAGAAAGAACCTCCATTGGGAACACTCCTTCATCAGATTGGCCTGTGTATATGTTGATAATGCCTGTGGGACACTATATGTTTTAATTACTCACTGATGCGTGAATACCCTGCCTACTGTGGTTGGTGATTCCCCTGTACAGGTGTCCATGGGTTATATAAGAAAGCAAGCTGAGCAAGCCTTGGAGAGCAATTCAGGAAGCAGCTTTCCTCCCTGGTTCCTGCCTCTGCTGCTACTCAAACTCANCCAGTTAGCTCAGTGTTTGCTCAGTTCTCTTTCTGTGTGTTTTTTAGTTGCCATTCTAATAACTAAAGGAACCTAACAGTGCAGATTAACTCCATTCAAATACCTTCCCTCTTTCCAAGTTCCCTTCTCTGACATAACAAAGTTTGTGATACTCTTTTTATTATATAGTGGAGCGCATTTTTGTCTATTTTACACTATTGAGAATGCATTCCATTCTGGTTAGTTTTGTCAATTTGACACAAACTAGAGACACCTGGAAAGAAAGAACCTCCATTGGGAACACTCCTTCATCAGATTGGCCTGTGTATATGTTGATAATGCCTGTGGGACACTATATGTTTTAATTACTCACTGATGCGTGAATACCCTGCCTACTGTGGTTGGTGATTCCCCTGTACAGGTGTCCATGGGTTATATAAGAAAGCAAGCTGAGCAAGCCTTGGAGAGCAATTCAGGAAGCAGCTTTCCTCCCTGGTTCCTGCCTCTGCTGCTACTCAAACTCAYGCCTTGATGTCCCTCAGTAATGGGCTATACTAAGAACAAGTAGGTCAAATAAACCCTTTCCTCTCCAAGTTTATTTAGTTCGTGGTATTTATCATACCAATAGAAAACAAACTAGGATATCATCTCTTTACAAAATGCCTTCCCATTGTTCCTATTCTCTTGTCTTTAAGTGACTCTGTGGCCTGTGTGTGTGTGTGTGTGTGTGTGTGTGTGTGTGTGTGTGTGTGTGTGTGGTGGGTATCCCTCCATTCCCGTGAGATGTACTGTTTTCTACCAATCCCAAGCTTCTTCTTACCTTCTTTCCAGTTTTTTTTCTTTTTTTCTAAGCAAATTCATTTTTGCACACTCTGGGTTCAAGAGTTCCTGAAAAGGTCATTGGGAACCATTGATCATGGTTAAAGACAGCAATGAAGTTAACACAGTCATAAAAGCACAACTCAGCTGAAAATTACTCTTTCACCTAATAAAACCAGTTTCCCCAGGAGATGCTAAAGAATTAGCAAGACCCCAGTAAGGAAACAGTGCCCCCAAAGTGCTGAATCATACATCCCTGCCTGGGGTTGAATGGAGAGAACGGTTCCCTGTTACAACAGGTCATGCTAAATTTTCAGGAGAGCAAGTGAAGTCATGTGTCCAGTTGAGTTAACAGAGGAATGTAATGCTGGGAGAGTGTGATTAGCCATGCTGGATTCTGAGCAGGTTAACAGGGTTAACACTACAACTCTTAAGAAGAGTATGGAGGGGTCTCCTGAGCTCACCAAAGTTCTGACTGGCTGTTTTTACGTCTCAGAAGGTAGATCCACCAGGAATACAGCACAAGAGATATTRTGGAATAGATTAATTAGCGCCTCTGAGCAAAGAGAAATGGCTGTTACCCTGGAGACAGACCTRTCCCCAGTAAATGTCACTTAAAATGGACTTGAAGCTACASAAAACCTTCTACTAAAAGACCTGGATTAAAATGCCTCTCCCCAATCCCTAGGTGACAAAACTCTACTCAGAGTCTCTCATGCCAGTGTCCAAGGTGGGAAAAGTTCACCTTCAGCAGCAAGTCTGTCTGCCCTGTGCTTAGAATATGAAATGCCCCCCATAGGTTTATGTTTGAACCCTTGGTCCCAGCTTGTAGCACTGTTTGGAAAGGCTGGAGAACCTTTAGGAGCCTTGCGGGAGGAAATGGGTCATTGGGAACAGCCTCGAGGCTTTAGAGCCCAGTAGCAGAYACTTCCCAACAGCAGAGGCAATGTAGACCGACACTTTCTGCTCCTGCCTGCATATTTTTTCTTGCTATGCTGTATCCCTTCAAATTGTGAGCTAAAAATAAACTGTTAAGTTGCTTCTGTCCAGTATTTCATCCTAGAAACAACAACAAAAAGGGGTCAGGGGGATAATACAAATAATACAAAACAGAACCCTGGGTTAGCCAGCTCTTCCGCTTCCAAATAGAAGCTCTCTTTCTTTCACATCTGCTGAGTCACCTCTTTCCCATGTCTACACCTAGAGAGATTGCTCTGCCCAACCCGTTTCGCCATAGTCCCAGAATTATCTTTATCATCTCATCTCGACCCCAGTGTGGCTATTTACATTGAAGAGCCAGGCATGGTGATCCATACCTACAATCTCAGCATTCAGGAGGCTGAAGCAGGATAATTGCAAGTTTGAAGTCAACCTGGCAAATTTAAGGCCAGCCTTAAATACACACTGCATAGTGAGTTCAGGACACAGCCCTAGTGGTGGTGGGGGGGAGGGGCGCACCATGGTAACCACAGTAATGTACAAGTTTGGGCGTATTCTTCCAAATAAAGAAAGCTGCTGAGGATGATGCTTCAATACCATTGTGTCTGGGCTCTTTGTGCATTTCTAATAAGGGAGGGAAGAGTGACTCATTTCATTAGCAGCTTCCGGAAGGGCTCTGGCAGCACACAGACACCTCAGGACCTTCCTGCATCTCTCTCCGGTTGGCCTAGCTGTCCGAAGCACACTCTTTTTTGTTGGGTATGATATGAGGTTTATGGGTAGGTTCACTTTCATCTCCAAGATGTCAGTTGCTGTGCCTTACCCCTCGTGTGTGTGTGTGTGTGTGTGTGTGTGTGTGTGTGTGTGTGTGTGTGT
>BDUI01006493.1:14215-25990 GCA_002335545.1 Apodemus speciosus
GATAGTTCAACATATTTCATAAGATGAGGAAAACACCTTTGACAAAATCCAACACCCTTTCATGATAAAAGTATTAGAGAGATCAGGGATATGAGGGACATGGGACATACCAAACATAATAAAGGCATGTAAAGGAAGCTTACAGCCAGCATCAGATTGAAYTGAGAGAAACTTAACACGATTCCAACTAAAATCAAGAACAGGACAAGGCTACCTACTTTCTCCATATCTATTCAATATAGTACTTAAAATTATAGCTAGAGCAATAGGGCAACAAAAAGAAATCAAGGGGATAAAACTGAAAAGGAAAAAAGTCAAAGTATTGGTATTTGCAGAGGATAAGATAGTATACATAACTAACACTACAAATTCCATCAGGGAACTTCTATAGCCAATAAATATCTTCATCAAAGTGGTCTAATATAAGATTAACTTGAAAAGTACAGTAGCCCTCCTATATACAAAGAACAAATGGACTGAGAATGAAATCAGGGAAACAACTCCCTTCACAATAGCCACARATGRTATAAAATATCTTGGTGTAACTTTAACTAAGAAAGTGAAAGACCTGTATGACAAGAACTTCAAGTCTTTGAAGAAAGAAATTGAAGAAGATATCAGAAGATAGAATGACCTCCCATGCTCACAATTTGGTATGACTAACATGGTGAAAAGGGCCATCTTACCAGAAAMAATAYACAGATTCAATGCARTCCTCATCAAAATTCCAACACAATTCTTTACTGACCTTGAAAGAACAATASTTAACTTCATATGGAAAACAACAACCACCACCACAACAACAACAAAACTAGGATATTTAAAACAATCCTGTACAATAAAAGAACTTCCAGAGGTATCGCCATCAATGGTTTCAAGATCTATTACAGAGCTATAATAATACCTGCATAGTATTAGCTTAAAAAGAGATACTTTGACTGATGGAATTGAATGAAAGACCCAGGCATAAATCTATACACTTATGAACACCTGGTTTTTCATAAAGAAACCAGAATTATATGAAGGAAAAAAAGAAGCATCTTCAACAACGTTGCTGATCTAACTGGATGTCTGCATGTAGAAGAAAGCAAATAGATCCATGTGTATCACCCTGCATAAAACCCAAGTCCTGGTGAATCAAATGCCTCAACATAAAACCAGATACAGTGAGCCTAATTAAAGAGGAAGTGAGGAATAGCCTTGAACACTTGGCCAAGAACAATTTCCTGAACAGAACACAAATAGCACAGGCACTAAAAACAACACTAAATAAATGGGACCTCACTGAACTGCAAAACTTCTGCTAAAAAAAAAAAAATAACATCAATAGGACAAAATGAGAGCGTACAGAATGAGAAAAGATTTTCTCCAATTACACAGTTAACAGAGGACTAATTTCCAAGCTATATAAAGAACTCAAGAAACTAGAGATCAACAAACCAAATAATCCGATTAAAAATGGAGTACAGATCTAAATAGAGAATTCTCAAGAGAAAAATCTCAAATGACCAAGAAGCTTATAAAGAAATGTTCAACATCCTTAGGATCAAGAAACCTAACCCTCAAGAGACTTGAGACCCCAGGGAGTAGAGAGGCCTGGTGGGGTGGGGGAGGGGTGGAGGCATCCTCTTGGAGATTGGGGGGAGGAGCTATGGGATGGAAAGCAGTCAGGGGGCAGATCAGGAGGAGGATGAAGTCTGGACTGTAAAATAGGATTAAAATAAATAAAAATTAAAAAAAAAACACAAATCAAAACTACTTTGAGATTCCATTTTACACCTGTTAGAATGGCTAAGATCAAAATTACAAATGACAGCTCATGCTGGTGGAGATGTGGAGCAAGAACATTCCTCCATTACTGGTGGGAATGCAATCTTGCACAGCCACTTTAGATATCAATATGGCAGTTTCTCAGAAAATTGGGAATGCATCTACATCAACACCTAGCTCTACCACTCCTGGACATACACCCAAAAGATATCCCGTCCCAYCACAGAATATTTGCTCAAATAAGTCCATAGCAGCTTTATTCATCATAATCAGAAGCTAGAAACAACTTAGATGTTCATAATTGAGAATAGATAGAGAAAATATGGTACATTTTTACAATGGAGTATTATTCAGTTGTTAAAAAATAAYATCATGAAATTTGTAGGCAAATGAAAAAAAGTATCTTGAGTAAGGAAGTCCAAACCCACATAGACAAATATAGTATGAACTTGCTTGTAAGAGGGTACTAGCTATAAAGTGCTATAATCCAAAGACCCAGAGRAGCTAAGTAACAAAAAGGCTCAATGGATGCATGAAACTCCCTGGGAAGGAGAAGTAGAACAAATATTGTGGATGGACAGGAACAGGAGGCATCAGGTCAGGAGAGGATGGAGGGAGAGAGTATTGGGAGAGACAACTAGAATGGGGGGGGGGGTGTATCTCAGAGATGGGCTAGAAACCTAGGGCAATGGAAATGCCCAGGAATCTATGAGGGTGATCCTAGCTAAAACTCCTAGTATTGGGAGTATGGAGCCTGTATAGGACATCCCTTGTGACCGGGCAAGTTTTCCAGTAGAAGGATTGGAACACCAACCTAGTTACAAAATCTTCAACCTACAATTTTTTCTGCTTGCAAGATGTGCTAGAGTAAAGGTGGCACAGAAATTGTGCCAGTGGCCAACCAACGGCTGGTCTAACTTGAGACCCATGCGACAGGAGCGATCCCACCCCTGATGCTACTTAGAGGGGCAGGACCTGGAGGCTCGATATCCCAGAGACCTAGGACAGAACTAAACATGGCTGGCAGGGGGTGGAAAGTCAATAGAATGATCCCTAATGATATTCTGCTATACRCATAGACAGGAGCCCAGCATAATCATCATCAAAGAGGCTTAATCTAGCAACKGATGGAAACAGATGCAGAGACCCACAAACATTAGGCAAAGATCAGGGAATCCTGTGAAAGAGGAAGAATTGTAGGGTCCAGAGGGGTTAAGGACACTACAAGAAAACCCGCAAAATCAATTAACCTGGGCTCATCGGGGCTCACCGAGATTGAAGCAATAGCCAATGAGCCCGCGTGGGTCTGAACTAGGCCCTCTGCGTTTATGTTATGAGTGTGTAGCCTGGTCTTCTTMTGYGRTTCCTAGCAGTGGGAGAAAGGGCTSTTTCTGACTCTKGCTGCTTTCAGAGCCCTTTTCATCCTACCAGGTCGTCTCGTCTTGCCTTACTGYGAAGGGAGCTGCCTAGTCTAAGGGCAATTTGATATGCTGTGTTTGCTCGATATCCCTGGCAGCCTGCTTTTTTTCCCTGAAGGCAAATGGAGGAGGAGTAGATATGGGAAGAGGGGAAGTTGGTAAGGAAGGACTGGGAGGAGATGAGGGACAGGGAACTTGAGTCAAAATGTAATGTATAAAATAACACTTTTTTAAAATATATTTTAAAAACATGGAACATGACTAGTGAGATCGTTCCATAAGTAAAAGCACATTACTGCCATCCTGGGTTTCCTGGAACCTGTATGGTATAAGGAGAGAGCTAACTCTCCAAAGTCGTGTGTGWGTGTGTGTGTGTGTGTGTGTGTGTGTGTGTGTGTGTGTGTGTAAACATCAACCTGCAGACCTTCTAGAATCATCCCCTCATAGAAGCCCTGTCAACTTTTCAGACCTCTAAGCATCTTTGCTAGGACTGAGCTAATCATCCGGTAGATATCTGTAAGCCTTCTCCATGATCTAGCCCTTGATCAGCTCCATAGTGGTACCTGCAGATCCTTGTTCTGTTACTAATGCCAGTCAGAATAGCACAGACCTGTATTCAGAAATGAAAGAATTCCATAGGCTCCTAGAACTAAAAGAGACTGTGGTCAAGGTACAACTGCATTCTATGATGTGAACAGTAAGAACTGTTCATCTGTGCTTCAAAAACAAAGCGAAAGCACACACACACACACACACACACACACACACACAAACACACACACACCTGGTAATGCAAAGGCTTAATTCAGAGTGTTTGCTGCCTTCTCAGATGCTGCTTCTTGCCCATCTCTCAGCAATTCTGAAGTAACTCAGAGGCTTAATTTTGATGGCTCTACCACCACCATATTAGATCTCTTCAGCGCTTATAGGGGTGGAGAAACAAACAAGGGTTGGAAGAAAGAGAGGCACACCAGATTTCGTATGCCTTCATGTATATCATATATCTGAAATGTCCCCCAAGACTTATGTGTTGAAAGCTTGGTCTCCAGGGCAGCACTGTTCAGAAATGGTGCTTTGTGGAAGTGATTGAATCATGCAGGCTTCTATCTCTTCAATGGATTAATCCATTAATGGGTGGATTTCATAGGCTGTCAGGAGATAATGGGAACTTAGGAGGTAGGACTCAGTTGAAACAGTGGACTATTAAGGTTGTAGCTTGAGGAACTATATCTGACTCCCTTTCCTCTCTCACTGCTTTTTCTTCACTACCAAGAAGCAAGGATCTTCCTCTGTAACATACTCCCCCTCCACCATGATGTTCTGCCTCTTCATGTACAAGGAGGAGCCAATGGAACTGGTCAACAAAACAAAGAGCCATCTTTAAAAAGAGTTTCAGGCTTTTTACCTCAKTGATGAAAAGCTGAGTAACACCCCAACCCTGACTTTCCTCTACATTCATATGTACCCTTTCATATGGATAGGCTGCATGCACAAGTATGTCCTGCCCAGAGGTGGGACTACCCACARTGGGCTGGGCCTTCCCACATCAATCATCAATTAATAAGACGCCTCCTTGTCTTGCATCTAGAAAATCTGAAGGAAGCATTTTCGCAATTGAGAGTCCCTATCCATGATGACCTTCACTATGTCAAGTTGAAAAATAATGAACCAACACACCATGGGATACTTGTCTTCCTCAAATAAAACCTAATATAGAATACCAAAGTGGGTGTGTCTTCATTTTAAGAGAGAAATGTGAAGCTCCCATTCGGCCTCTTTTTCCATCCATTCCTGAAGACTGTCCCTTAGTCTTTTGTCTCTACAGATCAGAGAGAGAGGTCAGGGCAGTGATATAGTCCAGTCTTTTCCCYGGTCGTATGCTTTCAGAAAGGACCAGCAGAGCTCAGGAGGCCCTGGCCATGACACAGAGCCTGTTGGCAAGCGCAGCCTGGAATCATTCCAAATGACTCACATGCACTGGGGATGACCTGTAGCATTTTTCAAAGGACAACAGAGTTGATGGAATCTTCTCCCATCACGGACTGCAAACAGCACACAAGCAGTGCGATCACTCGAGTCTATTTAAATGTTGATGCAGGGTAAGGAAAGAGAATATTGCAGTGCAGCCAGATCTTGAAAAGCCTTTGAAGCCCTCATTAGTCCCTCCAAAAAAGTTGAGAAATTCAATTGATCTTAGAAATGTCACAGGAAAGCATTTGATAACAAGGGTCGGGATGTTAAGTAAAGAGAGAGGAATTAATCTCCATTCATTAAGAAGATGCCAAAGTGACCTTTAAGCTACATCAAAGTCCCATAACTGAAGAAAAGGAGTATGTTATGAAGGTGCCTTTCGGCCTAGCATTCCCTGCAGGCTCCCTTGCCAACCCCAGGCTCAGAAATATCTGTGTCCTTCAACCCTTCCTCTACTCAAGCCCAAAACCTAGGCTAACCTTTAGGAATGGAACTGTTGGGGACAGGATATATGTCTGTCAAACCTCTGTGCAGACATGGTCACTAAGCAGTTAATGCTCCTTCTAACTTCTCCAAGGCACACTCTCTTGCTAGGAAAGCCTTACATCTTGAAGATTTTACCACCTGTACTTTTTTTGTTTCATTGTCTTAAGCCCCAAACTGGCCTCAGAAACTGTTGCTACCAGCAGAGAAGGACATCCCAGTATGGCTTTCTCCATTTCCCCCTCCCCCATTGCCTCCAATCTTACATGGCCTTTGCCCCAACCCTGCATCCTGTTCTGATCCTTCCTTCCTCTTCTCCTTGATGGGGTTTGTCAGTCCCCAGGAGTCCACAGGAAAAGAGCCCTAGCATGCAGTTTCAATTTCTCTGCCAATGACTACTAGATCCCTCTCTCACAATTACTGTGTTCATGACCCTCCTTTCTAAGAGTCCATTCTGGATTCCACACAAAGGCATATGTTTCCTCAGATGTTCAACACCTCACCACCTTCATCCTGAGAATGGCCTACAGCCTTTCTTAATTGCACCACAAGAGCCTGCCATTCTTCTGACCTCACACTCTCTTTCCTTCTCCTCTGAGATCCCATGGCACCTTCCCTACCTCTCCATACAGGCACTGAGCCCCACGTTATATCGTGATTGTTCCTTCTGTCCTCTTCTGTCCTATGGACAGAGATCATGTCTTCATCAACTTACCTACTGAAGAGGATGACAGTGCTAAACACACACATACACACACACACACATACACACATAGAAACATAAACACTCCCACACGAACATATCTATACACACTATACATACAAACACATCCACTCATGAACCTCATCTTCCTAGCCATTCTCATGAAGAACCAAGCAAATTCCCCAAATCTGGAAGAAACAAACCTAGTTAGAGAATTACCAAGCCAGAAAAGATGAACATAGCTTGTAAAATATTCTTGAGTCTTCTGTCCAGACAAGCATGCTTGAAATGAATAAAAACAGACACTAGATTTGTAACATTATGAAAATAGACTGCAGATCTCTCCTTTGTTGGCTACCGGTTGAAATAATAATATTTTAGATATTAAGTCAGTGAGAAAGGTACTTCTAAAAGTAATTAAGTTGTGGCATTTTGACTTGGTTCAGTTCAGGTTTTTTTGATAGTGTTTTACTCTACAGCCCAGACTGGCTCCAGCTTTCCAAACACTGGATGGTTTGTGAGCCAGAGTTACCCAGTGTGCATGAAAGGCTGGATAAACTACTTACCTTTGTAAAACTTCAGTTACCCATTGTCCAGGAAACCGCAAGAAACTCACTTCTACCGAACAGAAAACACCCTGTTGAAAATTACTGTGAGGTGCCTCTAGAGGCGTTGCAGATGTGGCTGCAGTGTCACGTGTGCATCAGTAGGTGGAAGAGAGGAGAGAGGCTGTGTCTACACTCAGGTTTCCGACCCATGGATATCTGAATGATTAGTAGCCGAATACTTTCTGAAAAAAGCTAGACTGAGATCACCACCACTCTGGCACCAGGAGAACCCAGTCRGGCACCCAGGGAAGTAAACCTAAGACTAGAAGATCCCCATCTGGGACTACAGGCCCTGGCCAGGATGACTCTTGCAAGGGGTCACTTGGGCACACCTGGTAAAGAGCAAGCCTAAGATGAATGAACACCAGACCTGTGTCATGGGGCCCAGACAGGGAGCAAGTCTTAGATGATGACCAGTCCAGCACCACACGGGCCTGGGGTGCTGACCATGCTCAAGATGATCTCCCTCCCGGCACCATAATGGTCAAAAGAGGAACTCCTGAGACTATTTCCTAAGGTGACCGAAGACCTTCAGAGACTCTAGGTGACACTAAAAGAAGTGAACAGTGGAGAAATGGAAGAAAAAGAGGAACAAGGATGTGGGCACAACGACGAAGAGAGGCAGAACTGGAGAGTCCAGGATAGTGAGGAACTGCCTGTTGTGAGTAGCTGGTGATGCCACCTGAGACCTGTGCTGCACGTCTGGGTCCATGGCCCTGAAGCAGTTAGGGGGTCTGTTACCACCAAAAGCCCTGCAGAGGTCCCTGGTTTGGGCTGCCACCCAGGGACACTTTGATTTCTGAGGGCTGTGAAGAATTGGCCCCACCCCTCACTTAGGCATTGCAGGAGAGGTGGCCCTAGAGACATGAGAGCAGAGGAGCTGACCCCAGCCTTTGCCTTCAAGCTGCAGTACTCAGGAGAGCTCCCTGCACATTGTGGGAGTTGCGGGGTGAGCCACTCACATAAAGGATGTGAGCGCAGGAGAGCTGGCCTCAAGGGTGAGATGCCCTCTTTCCCATTACCACCTGTGTCAGGTGGGAGACCTGGCCCTGGGATCATGAGAGCAGGGGAACTGCCCCCCTCCCGCCTCCAGGGTCACGAGAGTGGGAAAATTGGCCATGTCCCTCACCAGCTCCAACAACAGGGAGAGGGGCCTTCACTTTACCTAGGCAGCAGGGTAGAGCTACCCTGGGGTTTTGGAGGTTGTGGGTGAATCAGCCACAAGGGTGTGAGGTCTGGCAGGCTAATACTTCTCAGGCCCAGATCCAGGGCTTTGAATTGGCCCATCTCAACATCTACCCCAACAATGAACAATTGAGGTACTTGAAGGGGCTGATCCTACAGATCTAAAACTACAGGATCTCCATAACACAGGGCAACAACAGGATATCCAAGAGGAGTCCCAATGATGTTTCAGTATTGATAGAGYAGCAGAAGCCAGAGGCCTCAAACCAGACCAATGACTCATTGCAATGAATATTTGCAAGCAWAGAAGTGTGGACAAAAGGAAATACTGTGGGACACACTGTGACACACTATAGCTTCCATGAGATTTTTTTTCTCTATTGATGGGGTGGAGGATTGCAACAAGGGGAGGGGGAGATGAATGGGATTGGGATACATGATGTGAAATTCACAAAAAAAACCACAATAGAAAGTYTTTTTTATTAGTGTAATGCTTATTAGAATTGCCTTTTGTAGTTCAAAAGTATATTTCCTTGGTAACTGAATTGTCAAATGTAATAATGTTTCAGTGAGCAGATTAGTGTTACAAAATGTGAGGTGGATTAGACTCCATTCTGCATCTTGGGAATGTTGGAGKTTTTTTTGTTTGTTTGTTTGTTTGGTTAGTGTTTTTGTTTGTTGATTGATAATTTTTTCCACATCATTGGCTATGGAAAAGAGTTTATATTTAAGGACTATTATTTAAGGATTTGGTGTGGCCATTGCTGGGTTTAGTGGTGGCTAGTGATGAGCACACTGTCTTTCATTATCTGAGTTATCTGAGTGCCATATTTTGAAGTAGAACGGTTCGAGTTAACCTAGGTTTTGGCTTCACTAGAGGAAAGAACAGTTGAGTGACACCGGTGGCTCAGTGAAATTCCAGAACAAATTTTGAATACATGGAAAGAATTGTCCAGAAGTGTTTCCTTGGCTTCTTCTCAGGTAGAGAGTTCTAGTATCATCCTAAAGATACATCCATCCTATGGGACTGAGTACCTCAAGTGCTAAAAGGTTCTTTCCCATTCGCACACTTCACTTTCACACAAGCTGAGGGTGGAGATGTTGCTGATGATCTTGATCCCATGGGATGGCTGAAGTGTTGCCAGGGACCTGAATAGCATAGGAGAGGAGAGAGGCGGACTGGGAAGGAAGGGAGGGCTAGCAACTCAAGACCTCAAGGGAACAGGAGGTCATCCGGTTCCAGAAAGCCCTTGGCAAAGGGAGCAAGGTTTGCCGAACTGCACTGCAAACTATTGTTTCTCTAAGGAAGCCATCTGTTCCTGACTCCGGCCAGCACTAACATGAAAGCCACTGTAGCCTGGCCCGCAGTCAAGGCCTCTGGAAGCACACCACTGCGTTTCACCAGCCACTTGACCTCCTGTCTTCTGAATGATGGGAGGAAAGCACTTGTCATGGTCTGTTATTGCATCTTCAGCACATTTCTCGTCTGTGGATCTTGTTCCCAAACCACAGATGGAATCAGATGAGATTTAACCAAAAGAGCAAGACTGTTCCTGGGCCAACATCCAGGGAATGYGGGAGAGAGGAAGACATGTGTGCTGAGGCAAAGCAGCCTGGMACATGGTGCCCATGCCCCCAACCCRTGCATACCTAATGCTAGTTTTTAGACCTCGTTTCAAGCTCATGCCTGCTAGGCCTAAACTCCCCTCTTTCCCCTACCTACATGGAACTCCTTAGGAAGCTTCTCTACCAGGTGACACTCTCCTTCTTTATCGATCCATTGATATCTAATTAAGTCCTTAGGACTTGAGTGACAGTGTGACACCTCTGTGCCAAGGAGTTAGGAAAGAAAAAAATTATGAACTATGAGCAAATGACTTGGAACAGAAACAAATGGCTYTCATTCCTTGAGAACATTTCCTTAGGACATAACCAGACACAGCACAGATCTATGTCTCCATGGAAGGGGGTCTCAGGCCCCTTATCTAGGCTCTGACTAAGAAGCCCCAGCATTCTTCCAGGTTGCTCCAGTGGAGAGCCACTCATGTGATTCTAGACCCAGAACCCAGAGCATCAGCTTGATATAGGGTCTTTGGGGTGGTGGTTGTTTTATTTTCTAACCAGGGGTCACTACCCTGTAGTCACAAGAGAGTTTAGGAGATCCACACTGGCTCCCAGTCACATTGTGACATGGCCTCCTCACAGATTTCATAAACATCAGGACAGACTAGCTATCACAGTCCTCTCCAGAGCGAGGCATGGCCATTTTCCCCCATCCCAAGATGCTGATCCCTAGGGTCAGTATCTCTACAGTTGCCAAACCATCACTGTTCTCTGAGTAGGATGCCATGTTATTTTTTCCAAACTGAGAAAGGTTTGGGGAATGATTAACATTAAACATTAAACATTGGGGAGTGAACAACATTAAAGAAGGAATGAGCACTGAAGTGGGAAGCCTTTGTATAACCCAAAGATGTTTTGCCTTCCACAGTCTTGCACTGGTCATTGGCATGTTAGGGGTAGAGCTGGGCTGCCCTGGGCCATCCTGAGGGCAAATCCTACATCTCACACTTTTTCACAGCATCGAGACCTGTTTTCTACACTTCCAGCCCCTTCCTAGTGAAGCAGAAGCAGCATTGTTCTTTTCCTGACTGTCACTTGTTCCTGTCTCCTCCATAGAAGGGACCTTTCCAGAAACTCAGTGAGTTAGATGCCCTGTCCAATTGTCAACCCCAGCATAGAATGCATGGAATCTTCAGTGTCTAAGACACTCACAGACAGATAAGCAAGAGATACTGACCCAGCTTCCATTATCCCCTTCTATTTTTGTTTTGTTTTGTTTTGTTTTTCGAGACAGGGTTTCTCTGTATAGCCCTGGCTGTCCTGGAACTCACTCTGTAGACTAGGCTGGCCTCGAACTCAAAAATCCACCTGCCTCTGACTTCCAAGTGCTAGGATTAAAGGCATGTGCCACCACATCCAGCCTACCCTGTCTCCCTGTCTGCTGTTATAGCAATATACCATGTGTACCAGGACTATCTTCTAAGCACCTAAGCCGAACAGCAATTTGCAGGAGAATTGGAACCAGCTCCAAAGGAGCAGAAAATCAAGGAAGGGGGTCCCTGTCTCTTGCATTTGTGCCTGTGATGCCTTTGTATCTATTTATAAACCAGCTGATGTGGTACAGACTCAACAGGTTACACAAAGCAAGATTATTGCTCATGGATGGACARCCCAGGGTTCATGGTGAGCTTGTCACCCAAGGCTTGGGAAAGTTTCTGGTAGGTGGTGTCTTTGTTGACTGTGCTGCATTTGTGCTATAAGTGAGAGACCCCAGAGAGCAGGCCTCTATACTTTCACATCCCAAAATCATAGGATCCCCTGGGCTAAAGCTCTGAAGGGTGCACTTCTTAAAGTGGGAACAAAACSRAGGCTGCTGTGACTATCCCTCCATATCTCAGGACTGTATTTTCCAGCACGCTATTCAGTTATTCCTAGAAGCAGGAGAAAATGGCTAGGGAAACTRAATGGGCTGAGGTCACCCTTATAAAAGAACTGCCTTGACTTCCTCACTTTGATAAAAGGCATTACTGTACCTTGAGTTGCTTCTCATGGCTGATAGCAAAAGGAAACCATA
>BDUI01006494.1:67443-101590 GCA_002335545.1 Apodemus speciosus
GAGAGAGAGAAAGGAGGGAAGGAAGGAAGGAGGGAAGGAAGGAAGGAAGGAAGGAAGGATAGGAAAGAAGAAAAAAGTGGCCTGGATCAATACAGCAAGTGTTTTTGTTGTGTCTATATTAACCCATATGGATTGTGGGCTTAAATATACTGTGTTTGCTCCTCATCTTTGTGGCTCATTGTTTATGTGGTATGCTTAATCCATCACCATAAACAATTTGATCTTTAAAAGAAGAGGCAACTCAAAGAGCTCTTTAGCAGAAAGCCTTTGTTCTCCACTTTTCAAAGCCTGGCTCTTAATCAAGGGACTTGGTGGACAAAATGGGTTTGTAGAGAGCGCCCCTCCACTCTCACTGCAGCTGTGGCCTCTTTACACTCAGCAGCTTTATGTCAATAAGCCTGCCCTCCAGATGAATTTCTGACATGTTTTATATGTGATTTTAATCTAACTGATCAAATGCACTTGCTTAATTCTGAAATATGAAAGTTGAGGACCACTACAACGACTAGTAGACCTTTGCTATTGTCAAACAAAGCCACGGAAATACTTGGTTTCCTTATAGTAACATTAATATAGGTTCCAGGGTCCAGGCACTGGCTTGAAATGTATCAAAGACAAAGGTTAGGAGATGTATTTCTTAGTACAGATATAACAGACACAATATGGTTCTCAAGTCAATAATTGCCAGTTGACAGTTTCACAGCCCCAGGCGATAAACATAGTGTGATCTTCAAGTCGGTCATATCAACCTGTCATCCACCTGTCTGGTTATGGCAGATGAAGCCACCCCACTGGCAAGCCAACTCTAATAGGTTCTGCAATTCATTCTTGGATGCCCAAAGTAGATGTCACTCCTCCACCATTCAGAACTGTATGCAATCTCACCTCCTGCATTAATATCTCTTAAATTCAAAATGGTCACATTTCATGCCAATTACATCTCAAGATAAACTAATATACTTTGGGTTTTGGATGTTGTAGGAGGAACAGTGTGGCCACCTCTGCATAAATACTGGTGGGTTGTGTACAATGGCATCTCCTGCCCGAGGACCTAGTGGAAARTTGCCTGAGAGACCAAGYATAGGTGGCATGGAYAATGCCAGCCAATTAGGAACTTCAGTTTAGAAGAGATACTTTTTAGGACCAGTGGGGCACAGGTGGAAGGTATTAATGGAGCTTGCAACAGCGTTCAGATGAGCTTGCTGTGGTGTTTCTCACCTGCTCTCAGAGGGAGTATGAGTCTCTACRCCACCTAACTTCCAAYCCCCAATGACAGGTAGGGTCAGGCAGCGAGTAGTCCAGGGCACAGGTAACAGGATGTGTCTGTGACTAACAAACTCACACTGTACACTGTTTGTTTATATGACTTTAAGATAGTGATGAAGAATTATTATCAAAGAAAAGAATACTAGTACCAATTGGGGAAATTTATATTTAACTAGTCTTTTGTACTCTACATGAAGTGCATGCTGAAGGACTGTCTTGGTGTTAGGGGTGATCAAAAATGATAACAACTGGATATGACACAGTTCTGTGTTTATAGAAAACACACAGGCTAGGTAAAATCTCTAATTTTCACTTTACAGTGTAGAGATTAATACAAAACAATGGGCAAGAAATTTTTAATTCTTAGTGTTAACTGTGAAACGGAGATNGTGTAGATAGAGATGGGGCAGAGAATGTATCTGAGAAGGTATGGGGAGCTAGGAAGAGGAAGAGATTGATTTGAAGCTGCATGGAAGCCCAGAAAAACTATTGTTGAGGAGATGAGGTGGCTCACTATCTCAGTGCTCTGGAGGGACCAATCAGAGCAGCAGCCACTTCAAGCAGCAGCTCGAGGTGGTGGGTGATGCTGTGACAGGAGAGGTGGTGGGTGATGTTGACAGGAGGCTCCCATGACAAGGGAGGCTCCACTAGAGCAACGGGGTGGGAGTGTGACTCCTGTCTCCTGGGAGACACTAGGCATGGCTGGGGAGACAGCTTGTACAGTTCCATGAGGATATGCAGAGGGCTGGAAGACCAGGAATAAAAGCTATTCCTGAGGACCGCCCCCACCATTGCCTGTTTAATCTAGCCTCAACACACCTCCCATTGACAGTCCAGTCTAGCCTCAGCTGTGGCCAGCAGTTGCCTGAGAGCCCAGCTCCCTGGTCGCAGGTCTCCACACCAAGCACTTGCAGAGAGTATTTGCTTTCTGCATCTGTTCCCTATAAGCATGCTTAGCCTGAGAGGCTCCTTCAAGAGGGCTGACATTCAGAGCGGCCGTCCTGGGTACCACATAGGTGGTGCCATGCCAGTCAATCCTGCTTCCCCTCCCCCTCCTTCCTCTCATTTCCTGCACCCTTCTTTTCTACCCCTTCCACTCTTTTGGATTTTGCCGCCTTTTCTTCTTTCCTTATTTTTTCCTTTTTGATAATTTACAGTTACTTTAAGTTGAAGATTTTCCTCACATTTTTAATATTGATACTTAATTTTAGACATACAAATTTCTATATTTTCAAAACTTTAAAAAATAGAAGGAACCTAATAATAGCTTTAATACCTTGTCTATTGAACATAGTGAGGAGTTAGGCATCAGTTTTTTTTTTTTTTTTTTTTTACATATTTGAAGCATCCTCTGTATCTCTGTCTCATTAAATAGGAAAACTTTTGGTATTTTTTTTTCTATCAGATGGATCTCAATAAAACTGAGGATGTGATATCAAAATTGGAAAGCCTTCACCAGCAGCCTCATATTTGGAATTTTCTACATTCACTGCCCAGATTGCACATGGCTAGTGCTCCCTTGGAAGACAGCATGGGCGCTGTGATACACTTTCTCCAGGCGGGTTTGAAGTAAGCAAAAAACATCAAGAAGCAATCACGTGTGTCATCTCCATAATTTTAGCAGGAGAATGTGTCACTGGGTAATATTTTCATAAAAGACACCCTAATAATGTCCTTCTAAGGCATCTGGAGCCCTTACACTCTGCCTTTCCTCCATCCATGTGTACATGTCTTACCTGTGGGCAGTGGTGCTGTTTAGAGCATGTTCAACCATTAGAAAGTTAAYGTTATCTGATTAACATTTTATTAGCKTGTATCATCTTYAAATGATCATTGATGAAATAGTATATGAAATGCTATACTTAATAATCTTACCATCAGCCTTGATGTCTGTTTCTAAGGTTTTTACTGCTAGAAAAGTGGCATAAATATAATAATTTTAGCCAATAATACCAAAGACATCATGCAAGCCTGGTAAGCTCATTGTCTTGCCTAAGTGGATCTGATCACACTATACTTTATGTCATGGGCTTCCAACTTTTCAACTAGAGATTTTTACATTAAATTATTAACTTAACTGTGCATATACACAGCTCCTCGCAGTGCCGATACAGCTGAGGGTTTCAGGGGTGCCCGTCTCTTAGGTCTCACCTTCTAGAGCACAGCTCATCTGAGGACTGGATTCTGAATTTTCGCTTTGCCTTTTGAACTGCAATGGATGTCACTGTTGGTAGAGCATGAAGCACATTCTAACATTTTGTAACCTTAAGTATTTGGACAGAGTTGTAATGAGCCTCCCCCTTTCCTGCTGCTCTAAGCACTGGACTGATCAGCCGTGGACAATGGGAATACTCAGGGTGTTTATAGAAAGGAACAGTTTCAAACCAGAAGCTATGCTGAGTGGTTGAGAGTGTCACCTTCTGTGGGTTTCATTTCTGTCCTGTATTCTTTCTATAATAGCAAGAAAAGCTACTTACTCATAATAGGCATTGCTTGCAAGTGACGTTGGGGGTTCGCTGATGGCTTTTTAAAAGTCTTGGGATTCTCCTAAAGGTGCACAGTTGCAGTGAGAGATTTCCCTAGTGAGAAGTCGCATGGAGATTACCTGCTTGGAACCATGATGTTGCTGGTGTTAGCCTCATGCTGCTAAAATGCACACAGTTGCACCTCTGCTGAAAATGATTCCGACCTGTAACAGAATGTTGTTATTTATAACATATTGTCATCTTAAAAATAGAATGCGTAACATATTCCTCTGTCCAAAGCTCCTTATTCTGTAAAACAGTTTGACAAACACTGATTGGCCCATGAACTTTTTAGATCTTTGGATAGGACACATATCCCATTTTATATCCCTGGATAGGAGCATTGTATATTCTCCAGGTATTAGACTGACTATGGGAACCCAAGGCAGCCAAGCTTAYTGCTCATCTGCTTTTCACATTGTGTATTCTGTCTGGCCTTGTCAAATACCAAAAGAGGCAGAAAGACCCAAGGGTGAGCATAAAACAGTGTCTGTGGTAGAGCACCCTGAAGCAAGGTGTGTGTAAAAGCCACTCCAGAATATTCCAAGAAAAGAACTCATTTCTGCTTATTCTCCTTCCCAGGGAGTTAGGGTCACATTAAACCAAGCAGAATGCAGACACACTAATATCTGCCAACATCCTTGAGCAGGGTTGGGGTCTAGCTGATGGGAACAATGTAAGTCTGAAATTGATACTCCTTGGTTGACTACTCACTCACTCACTCACTCACTCACTCACTCACTCACTCACTCACTCACTCACTCTGCTTGGCTTGTTTCTGTTCCAGTTCCTTAGCATCTCTGGGAGATTTGGATTGGCTACCTCTGCACCAGACCATCCCCCAGGTTTCTAGACATGTTCTGAATGTGACCATTTCCACCCTGAGGTTTCTGCAGGAGCACAGAGCAGCTGACAATGGTAAGAAATCCTGAGAGCTATGGCTGTATTGGGGATATTCCACTCTCGCAATGTGTTAGCAAGCGCAGAAACACAGAGCTCTTTAAAGAACTGATTAATTAAAATATCAACCCAAAATTCACTGTTTATGCTAGTAAGACAGACATATGATTAAAATTTGCAAGTCAAAACCGACTTTCTACAGCTGTTGAAATTCTGCAGTTATTGCTAATAAGAATTACACTTACATTTTAAACAACTCCTTTAAAAAAATTCCTTAAGTTGTAAGCCGACTTTTAAGTTCAGACAAACAACTTGTTCTGTGATTTTTAACCTTTCTCTTTTTAAGCTCTTATTGGGAAGAAATTCCAGTCTCCTGTAAGTGGACTTGGAGGCCATGGGAAACAGGCCATTCAAAGAAAGCACACTATTGTGTATGTAACAAGTAGCCTTCCTCAGGGAAGGAAATGGGATCCCTTATTTTCTTGACTTGAACATTATTAGGTTGTCATTGGATTTAATATTTTGTTTGTAAATTGATTCCTCTTGGCTGTTTCTTTGGTTAATTTTCTATGGGAAATGCAGTGGGAGAACAGTATGGTTCGAATTTATCTCTTAGCATCTGTTTTCTGTCTGTATGAAACCATCCAACTATCCACCTATCCACTTGGCTGTTTATCTGCCCATCCATCCACCTCTCTACTCAGTTATATATCAGTTAACTATTTCCGACCCACTCACTCCGTTATTGCTACTCCACCAACATTACCACCTATCTACCTATTTCATTTATGAGCTGAAAAGGAAATGGTTCTCTCTCTCTCTCTCTCTCTCTCTCTCTCTCTCTCTCTCTCTCTCTCTCTCTCACACACACACACACACGCACATACATCACTTAAGTACTCTATCATTTTTTCTATAACTCAATACTTTAAACCATATTTTATTTTTCATTCTATGTATATGTGTGTGGGCTTGCACACATGAGTGTAGTACCCATAGAGGTCAGAAGAGGGCATTAAGTTCCCTGAAACTGGAGTTGGAGGCCGTTGTGATCCACTGGTTATAGGTACTGGGAGTTTAAATAACTCAGGCCTCAGGCCCCAGCAAGATTCACTTCTAACCACTTAACATCTCTTTAGCATCCTCCTTCCATGTAATCTTTTTTTTTTTCTTTCACAAACTCTTTGAGATTTATATATTAGACGAGTATTTGTTTGAGTGGCTAGGCTAATCTGACTGCATGATATTTTATTTGTGAATTGATTACAATAAAGTGACTTTACATTAAAAACTAGTTTTATTTTGAGGTAGTATCTCACTAAGTTTCCCAGGCTGGTCTTGAACATGTATGTAATCTTCTGGACTCAGCTTCCCAAGTAACTGGGATCATAGTTATAAGAGATGTTATGTTTGTAAAGGAGCAAAAGATGTTAACACAGAAAAAAGAGATCACAGAGAGAGGATTTGGCATCTTTTTCTTCTGGAACTGCTTTAGAGAAGAATTTCAAAGAATATTAGAATTTATTAGCATGACCAAGGAGCATTTCCTGAAAACAGGAACAGTATTTGACATGTAGGGGCTTGCCAGGAGTGGGCAGTGCTCAATGGCCAGTGTGTCTGAGGTATATCAGGCAGTGTCAGAGATTCAGTCACAAAGTGAGCCAGGTGCACGTCAATGGCCAATGGAGCAATAGCTTCAGGAATGTTCCTGAGGTACAAGTCAGTAAGCGCTGGAGACAGCTAAGCACTGGGTCACACTTCCCATTGTCCTTTTACTTTTGGTGGCTCAGTGTCCTGAGATAGACAAGGCATTGGTTTCATAGAGATTCCTGTAGAACTAGATACATTTCTCCTTCTGTATGCACAGCCTAACACAATATTCAAAATGTCCTTCAAAATGTCCTCCTTTACCCCAAATCTCATTTGCTGCTTGGGACTACAGATGGTAAATCTTATGGAGAGGGTGGTTTTCTTTGACTTTTTTTGTATGAAGTGAGCTAGGCTATTAAGGATCAACTCATTTTTTTATATCAATTTAATTCTACCAGAAGCTATTTCTTAAGTCCAGATTGAAAGACTGAAGGTGGGGCAGGAGATATATTAAAACACCGCATTGAAAGATTTTTCTGTGACCTCAATTTTAACAAGCTCATTTGGAGGCAGAAATTTGTGCAAATCATCCACATTATAACATTCAATTTAGCTTACAATTGGAGATATAATTACTTTAAAGAATGTAATTAAAACAATTTTATATTCATTTGAGTCAGAGTCAAGAAATACGATTATAGAATGGACCTCTAGAGACCACTAAAAATTGTCTTCATTTCTCTTGTCTCCAAGAAAAATACTTTTTCCTAGTGAACAGATTACAGTGCATGGAGGAAAGGGATGAAGACCCAGTCACATGATTCGCTGACATTGTTAATTCACAGGATCCGAACATGGCACTGTTCAGCTACAAATTTCAGAACCATATTGCCCTTCAGTTTTCAAAAATATTAGCTTTCTTTTCTAAAGCCTTTTAGTAGACTGTTGACACTATTTTCTGCTCTTTTCTGGAATTCTGTGTCTAATTCTAATGAGATATGATATCAGTAGGGATGGGTATTTACAACTCAGGCTTCGGAACAACATATTTTGGGCATAAGAACTTCTTTATTCTAGGAATGAGATTTTAAATAATGAGGTGAAATCTTACTCTTTTTTTTTTGGTTCCATGTGACCTTGAACAGAATCTCTTTTGTCCCATGTCTCTACATCATATATACTGCCTGCACATTAATCACTTAGCAGCCAATTGGACTTTTGGTTATCAGACCAGCTGTCATGATGCAAAAAGGCTTTTGTTTAAGTAACTTGTTTTTTTTAATGGTAGCCTCAAAATACAAAAAGGAATTTGTATTTTTGAAATTTTATTGGGGCATATTATTCATCACTTAAATGTCTTACTATGCCTACTTTCTAAGTTGAAGTTTACCATGGGTATGTATGCGTAGGAAAAATTTGCTATCTCCAGGGTGGGGTTGAGTATGTCTTCAGGCATCTAATAGGGACCTTGCAAAGTGTCCTCTGCACATGAGGGGACATATTAAATTTATTTATTTTACATGTATTTGCACATGAACACATCTATGTGTAAGATTGAGTGAGTGTGTATGTATTCTGTGCATTTAGGTGCCCATAGAGCCAATAAGTTATCAGAACCCATAAAACTGGAGTTACAGGTGAGCCAACATGTAGGTGCTGGGAACTGAGCCTGGATTATCTGCAAGAATAGTAAATGCCCTTAACTTTTGAACCATCTCTCCAGCCAATGTTTTTATTTATGCCAAATGATATTAAATGGTAATTAGGTTTAAGGTTTTATTTATTTAGAAGCAAAATATTATTGTATTATTATTATTATCATCTGAATATCAAAATAACTAATGCATAAGTCATCTGTGTTCACAGAGACCGTTTACCAGCTGTCCCTGAAGAATGTGTTGTGGGATCCCCAGAAAGTCCAGTCTGATCTCAAATCCCTATTTGGTTTCAACGACTTTCAAATGCAACACATCCTGAACTATTCAGCCAAGCTGGAGGAGGTATGTACACTTGTCTTCTTCTCATGGCATTGGGCATCCTTTGGGTGACTCACTCCCCACCCCCCGAATCTGCAACTCACATCCAACTGCAACCCAAACTTTTAGATAAAACATGAATCTGTGCAGCCTAGCTCCTTGTCACCACATCCCAAACAATAGTGTATAATTCTAATGAGGTATGATATCAGTAAAGATATCTAATAGGGCATCTAATAGGGACCTTGCAAAGTGTTCTCACTTAGTAGGTATGATATCTTTACCTCCTTCTCTCAGACCCCACCTATGTCTATAGGGCTTCTCTCGTACACTCAGTGAAGACCTTATATCTCCTTTTGTGATCTTGGAGTGTACTGGAGGTGGGATTTAGCTTACTTTTTTGTGATTTTCCATGTCCCTGTGAGTAACTACTCACAGAGCATTAGCTATGCTCTGACCATAGTCCTCTTCACAACAAGTTTTTTTTGAAAAGTCAATCCATAAATTTTTAAATAGTATTTGGAGATGAAATTTTTGTGAAGTAATTAAAACTAGATAAAGTCATGAAGTGATTAGCTCGTGATGACATTGGTGGCTTTATTAGTGAAGGAAGAGATATAAGTGCTATACTTATCCTATCTGGCCATGTAATACTTGATACCATATTTTGATGAAGAATGAGGCCCTCATCAGGGCCACATTCTTAGACTTGCTAGCCTCCAAACACTAGAACTATGTGAACCCAAGAAGTCCATTGGGTTATGTCTACCACCTCACACAGTATATGATCTGACCATTTTATGAAATAGCTATCTTACCTGACATGAGATTTTGTTCCATAGCTGCTGTAGTCGAGACATGAGGGACAAGTAGTCTCTTTCAGTCCATTCTCTCTGTTTTTATGGCACAATTTTGTCATTCTGTTACACTAATAGTCAAATAAAATGATAGGAATTTTATATTGGAAAAGCAATAATTTTGAGTTGAAGATTAAATGGAAGACACAGCATGCCATATYCAAGTGGCACAGGAAGATAGCTAACCACCCAGCATCACAGAGAGGACAGTCAGCACAGGTCAGAGGATAATGTCCAGAACCCTCTAGCAGAAGCCTTCTGGTTTCTGTCTCCAGCTTGGGGCCATCCTTTGCCCCAGCACACTAAACACAAGGGGTGCAGGGAGGTAGCTAACCACCCAGGAGTGGGGAGAGGCCTGACAACACAGATAGAACCACTCTCACAGCTCAGAGGATCATGTCTGGAAGCCTCCGGCAGAAGCCCTCTGGTTTCTGTCTCTAGATTAGGACCATCCTGTGCCACGGCGTGTCATACCCAAGTGGAGCATGGGAGATAGCAGCCAGAAACCCTGAGGACACAAGAACCTAAGAGCAGTCTGGGACAGGAGTCCTCTGATTTCTGCCCACACCCAGAACTGATGGGTGCCACAGAGCTACATACTCCAAAACAACCACAAGAGAGCGGATCTCGCAGAGGTATCTACATACCTGTATACACAGAACGGGTATTCCAGGAGCGCAGATACAGAGGTTTGCATGACAGACAAGCCCCTGTCAGAGACAGCAACACCAGCTAACACCAGAGATAACCAGATGGCTAAAGGCAAATGCAAGAACACTACCAACAGAAACCAAGGCAACATGGTACCATCTGAACCAAGCTTTCCCACAACAGCAAGTCCTGGATACCCCAACATACCAGAAAAGCAAGATCTGAACTTAAAATCACATCTCATGATGCCAACAGAGGATTTCAAGAAGGACATAAATAACTCCCTTAAAGAAATACAGGAGAACATGAATCAACAGGTAGAATCCCTTAAAGAGTAAATACAAAAATCCCKTAAAGAATTACAGGAAAACACAAACAAGTGAAGAAACTGAACAAAACTATCCAGGATCTAAAACCAGAAGTAGGAACAACAAAGAAATCACAAAAGGGAGGCAACATTGGAGATAGAAAACGTTGGAAAGAAATCAGTCATAGATGCAAGCATCATTAACAGAATACAAGAGATAGAAGAAAGAATCTTAGGTGCTGAAGATACCATAGAAAGCATTGATTCAACAGTCAAAGAAAATGCAAAATGCAAAAAGGGGACTACATTTGAAATGTAAATAAAGAATATATCTAATAAAAAGATTAAATGGAAAATAGGAAAGATCACAATGTAATTATAGATGTGGCTATAAGGTCTTTAGATATATAACGTAAGTGTTGTACACCATTTGATTACAGTACCTGTTTCTGCTCTAGCATGGGAACAACAGTATAGAGGTTGAAAACAACTCAAAGCAATACCTAGACACTCCTGTTAAAAGTGCAGCAAGGGATTTCTTGGTTGAAAATCAATGTATCTTCAGGATTGCATTTCCTCTTTTTTTATTGGATATTTTTTAATTTACATTACAAATGTTATCCCCTTTCCCGGCTTTACACCCAGAAACCCCCTATCCCATCTCTCCCCCCGCCCCTGCTTCTATAAGGGTGTTCCCCAACCTACCCATCCACCCACCAACTCACTCCTGTCTTCCCACCTTCACATTCTCCTACACTGGGGCACCAAGCCTTCACAGGACCAAGGGCCTCTGCTCCTATTAATAACTAACAAGGCCATCCTCTACTACATATGTGGCTGGAGCCATGGTACTAGTGCCTGGGAGCTCTCGGGGGGGGGGTTCTGATTGGTTGGTATTGTTATTCTTCCTATGGGGTTGCAAACCCTTTCAGCTTTAGTCCTTTCTCTAACTCCTCCATTGGGAACCCCATGCTTAGTCCAATGGTTGCTTGTGAGCATCCGCCTCTGTATTTGTCAGGCTTTGGTGGAGCCTCTCAGGAGACAGCTATATCAGGCTACTGTCAGCATGCCCTTCTTGGCATGCATAATAGTGTCTGCATTTTGTGACTGTATATGGGATGGATCCCCAGTGAAGGAAAGGCCATCCAGAGACTGCCCCACCTCAGGATTGCATTTCTTTTGAAGGACCTAGATACTGTTATTGAGAAAAACTCTTCCTTCCTTTAGCCTTCTAGTTCAGTGGCTATCCTTACAAATTAAAGTAAAAGAAAAAAAAAGACTAAAGAAAACTCCGCTTTCATTGTGTAGATATGCATGGCAGTTGAAAGAGACCCTGTCCAAGAGGTAACCTGGTGACTGGGGCTCACACAGCACCATAGTCTTAGCACAGAATATGGTGTGGGCCTCCATTAAGGGAGGGAAGCAATGGACAGGACAGGGCAGGGTCTGGTGAATAGAGGTCATCTCCTTGTGCCCAGGACAGCCTCTAGGTGACAGAGGGGGCAGGATAGATTCTCTCTTCCTAGTATGACACCATGTGTGTAAATGGAAGCTTGTTCTATCAAACAGGAAATTTTCTACTGGACTTTTCGATAGGGTGAAGGGCTGGAACCTTTTCCTGAATCTCCTGACTTTCAGTTTCCATTAGGTCAAAATAACTCCTATGCTAAAGGGGTATGTTTTGGAGACTTTTTATCTCCCCCCCCTTATTGCATTTTTCCATTGTCCAGAGGCTGTCCATGGTCTTGTAGTTTCTCCTCTATCTGGAAAGTTAACAATTTACCAGGATTTATCTTATCCGACTTCTCTGATATTCCTTTGTCTACTGGTACTGGTTATGAGGGCTTTTGCAATTACATTGAACCCACTTGATAATTGGGATAATCTATTATTTTTGGTCATTTGACTGACACCTTAATTCTATCTACAACCTCACCTTTTTTCTTTTTTTTTTTACCAGCTATCCAACCTAACATGGTCATAAGCCCTGAGGACTAGGCTGTGGAACCTCAGGGTTGGTGGATTGGCTTCCCACTTTTGTAAAGCCAATGAATTTCTGTTTTCTGTTTGTGTGTTCAGGTCCTCTCCATGTCTGACTGATGTCCCTACAATTCCTGTGCCTGTTGGGAGGGGGTCACCATACACTGCCCCTGGACTAAAGTGGGATATATATTTATCTTTTATCCTTTTTTATTGGATATATTCTTTGTTTACATTTCATTTCCCTTTTTCTGGTTTCCCTGCCCCCCTTATCTTTTATCCTTATATAGATCTTTTTTGTCTCCACAAAGCGATTCATTGAGGACTTTGTGCTATGAGTTCTCTGTAAGTTTCCTCCCTCCAGCCTCAGAGCCCCCATGACTTCTTCAGACTCTGTGACAGGGCCTGCCAATGGGAACTTGCTGGCTGCACACATTACACTGCATACTACACAGACTGAACATCTAGGCAGGCACAAGGCCGTATCTTTCAGTGATATATGACCTTGATATTACTTTTAGTTGAAAAAAAACCTCAAAGCAAAATCCCAAGGGGCTTTGTGGCTTCGATAGCTGTGAATGATTTTCATCTGAGTCCTAAGGAAAAGCATGTGATGAACAAAGAACCTTTATGGTTCCTTGATTAGGCCCATTGTCTTAGTCCAGTCTGATGTTGAAATGACATAGCTTGAAAGATATGCCCTAGGAACTCTGGAGGCTGAAAGTCTGAGGGCAGGGTACCAGGGGTTTGTCTGGTTAAAGTGAACCCTCTAGTTCTAAGACAKTGTCTTCTCACTGTGCCCTTACATAGTCCAAGGGATGAATGACAACTGATCAAACCCCCCTTTATATAAGAAACATTCATCAGATCTAAGTATGGATGGTTGTGAGCCACCATGTAGTTGCTGGGATTTGAACTCAGGACCTTCGGAAGAGCAGTCAGTGCTCTTAACTGCTGAGCCATCTCTCCAGCCCCTATTAATTCCAACATGGTAGCTGCTTCCACATGATCTCATTGACCCCCTCCCCCATGCTAATCATCTCTCCATTACTGTAGTAACTGCCTGAAACTTTGACCGCCTTAATTGAAGAAAGGTTTATTTGGCTCAGCTTCAGGAGGGTCACAGGTCCCTTGGCACCATTGTTCTTGAGGTATTCAGTAAGATGATGCATTGTGGGAAGCACATGGTGAAGGAAGCTATTTACTTCACGATGGCCTGCAAGCAAAGACAGAAGAAGGGAAGAGGATTCCAACATCTAGAAGAGCACACCCCTGATGAGCTGATGTTTCCCTTCTAAGCCTCATCTTCTAAGGTCATCTCCTAATATCATCCCATGGACCTCTGGAAACTACTACTTCCAAACTGTAGAGCATCCCAGAGGCTCATTGTCACCTGTGGGTGATAGCTTCCATGTAGGCATTTTAAAGCAATGAAAACATTCCTATAACAATAACCATTATCAGAAGTTCTGATGACAAAGCTATTGTAAGAATCCAGAATGGGTGGATGTAGCTCATTTTGCCACACACATTTGTAGAGTAGTTTCAAAGAAGTTAATATACAAAAAAGAATTGGTTCAAAATAGTAAAGCAATGTCTAACCAGGATACAACTTTAATCCTTCTAATTTCGGCTGCTTTTGATACCTACAAAAGATGGCAAAGTACCACTGTTAGTTCAGACTATCAACTACTGGCTTAGTCTGTGATGGCTTTTGGTAGGAGAATGGGGGGAACTGAGCAATGTTTGACTCAATCCTATGTCTTCCTCCTGGAGAACCAGTAGCTCCTGTTGCTCTGCCTGATCCTAGAAGAACAGGACCTATTTTTATCCTTAACTCTAGAGGCCTCACCTCAGGACAAATACCAGACATTTTAGTGATACTCACTAGCATTAAATCATGCGAACACATGAGCTTTGACCCCAGTAAGACTGGGGGATTATTTTGAAAGAAAAACATTCCAGGGAAAACAACTTCAGTTCTAAGTACTTCTTATGTTGTTTCCAGATTCCTACACACAGCTTCCTAGAGAAGATGGTATGTTCCATCTTGTCTAACACTTCAGAGGATGAAGCCGAGAGCAAGGACCACAAGACAGACTGTCATCCCAAGTGGTCAGCAGTCAAGAACTATGTCGTCCATGCAGTCAGTTGGCTGAAGCTCTATGGACAGGTGCTGTTACATGTCCAGATGCTCTGAGTGCAGTGGATCTTTGCCCCTCACATCATTCATTGCGTGATTCTATGACTTTTCCTTAGGAAAGCCCATAGGTTCTCCATATCAGGTCATTGTGATCTCCTCTCACATGTATCAAACAGCCTTAACCCATCAAACTCTCAGCCCAAGACACTAAAAACGTTTGACGTAGGCACACCTGTTAGCTAAGAAGTTCCTAAATGATAGTGCCTGCGCTGCCTCAGTACCGAGTATTGGGCGTAGGCCTGGGGGATTAACAGAAAACACAGACACGGGTCATTCTGTAAGAATGCCAATGCTTTACTAAGGGACCAGTAATATATACTAGAGGCCAGGGAAAACGACAGGAAATAACAATCATAGCCATAGGTTAGGCACCAGGGAGGTCCCTACCACACTGGGCAGGAAAACAGGAATAAATTAAGCCACAGAATGTTCTGCAGGATGTTTCCTGTGCAAACAGCTCAGCTGGGGGCGTTGAGCTAAGCTCACTAATGCCCAACACCTAAATTCAAATTTTGTGTATCACGTTCATGTTGCTGGCACGTGAGAGTCCCTTGGGCCACTTTGACCGATAGCTATGCAAACATTACTTTTGGCTCATGCTTTTTTTCCCTTGAAATATTGTGCAAAACTAATGACTGATTTAAAGGCCCACCAACTGTCTTTATAGATGTAAGGGACAAGTGTGCATGTGTGTTTCAGAGAAGTGAGGCTGATGTGTAGAAGAGTTCCTTGATCATTAGAAAGTTGATAGCTCCAAAGCACACCGTAGCCCTGGCTAACTCACAGCTCTGTTCTTTGAGATACATGGACACTAACAGGGCACTCTCCTACCACATGACCACCCATTCTTTGTCAAATTCCATAACTACTTGTATCCTTTTAGCCCTGGAGAACTCACCCCGATAAAACCTTTATCTCTTCCAAACATGTATGACAGATAAAGGTCAGAATCTCAACTATTGGATAAAATAAATCATCAGAAAAATATACATGGCTGTTCACTTGATAAAGTGTATCTTATTCATCCCTGAAGTGAAGAAGAGACAATTCTGAGGAAACCAGCATTTAAAGTGTTAACTGGGTTGCTAGTCAAGCCTCTGTCAATCTACTTGAATTTGCAACATGCATATTTTCACTGTCTGATCTGGGCACGAGACACTTGTATAGCACAGATGATGACCTTAGAGCTAGCTGACTGATGTGTATCACTTCCAGGCCTACCACAAAGTGGTATTCAGCACTGCTTATTAATGACACAGTATATTTTACAGCTCACCATATCACCAAACTATCTTCAATGTGATTGTTCAACTTTTAAATTATATCTTTTGAAACAAAATGCATAGTTTTTAACTTCTTTTCTCATTTTTCAAAGAACAATAAAGAGAATAGAGAAATAATATATAAGTGGTGTGTCCCTTGTTGACATTTATTTATGTATTTTAAAGATTTATTTATTATTATATGTAAATACACTGTAGCTGTCTTTGGACATTCCAGAAGAGGGCATCAGATCTCATTATGGATGGTTGTGAGCCACCATGTGGTTGCTGGGATTTGAACTGAGGACCTTTAGAAGAGCAGTCAGTGCTCTTAACTGCTGAACCATCTCACCAGCCCCCCTTGTTGACATTTATAATCTCTAATTTTTGAGTAGATATAAAATCATAGTACACTTGTAGTAGACATTTTAATTGACCAGAAATCAAAACAGTTATCATTTAAAGTGGTCTTTTACTATGTCTTAAGTACAGTGTTTCTAACGTGATTGATAATCTACCTTTGTTTCTAAATTTACAGGTGTTTGAGCAGTGGCAGCAGGATCATCTGCTGCAGAACCTGCTTTCAGGTGCCAGCCACAGTCTGGCAGCTCTGAGGGAGCAGTTTAAACAGCAGAGCGAGTCGTGGAAGATGGTGGAAGCCATGCACACTGCCCTGCTCATCTTGAACGACAGCTTGGCAGCAGATGGCCCCAGAGACAGCCATCTGTCTCCACAGATGTAAGGCATATGTATGGCTTTTGCCACTGAGTAGGCTTGATCACACTGGCATGCTAGGAATGTGCAATGATGCTGTTAGAAACAAATTCTGTACAAGTACAGCTAAACAGGGATGCCAAGTTAGTATATGGGAAACCCAAGCCTTTCTCTTTTTTTAATTGTGGGCATTGCCAGCATAGATCTATGCAGTTATCTGGACATGGATGTGGATATGTAAAGCTGTCTAATGGGCTGTCTAGGTGTGGTGGCATGCATATCTCATCCCAGTGCTCAGGAGGCTGAGGTCTCTTGAACTCAGGAGTTCATCCTGGCCTCAGTGACAATAGTCCATGTCTCAAAAAAGTAACCAACCAACCAAAACCAAATGAACAAACAAACAGAAGTAAGTAACCTTACAGGAGCATGATCACATTGGAGAAGGCATCAGCTTCCTGAATGTGAGGTTGATGACTTTGTCTTAAAATGAAAATACACAGATGCACGCGTGCATACACGCATGTGTCACACACACCCCAGAGATACTTTCCAATGAAGTGCACGCTGTATTTATTCATACTTGAAGACTATATGTTGAGAAGTATATTTGTTAGGAAGGTATTCTGATCAGTGCTAGGCAGCTGAAGTAGTTTTGTAAGAATAGCCTGTTTCTGGATAATCTTGGAGAAGGGTGTATTGTACAAGTCAGCAGAAGTTAACACTGTTTTAAAGATTAGTTTGCATGCGGGATGTGGGGCCTGGCCTTAACCACAGCCCTTCTTGGTAATTCAACAGGAGATGTATTTGTGCCTGAGACCTGCTTAGCAATGTTTTCACAACTCTGTTTTCAATTCCAGGGCCAAAGCATTCCACTTTGACTGTATGTGTGCATGTGCGCATGCATCTGTGTGTATGTGTGTAAGGGCATGTACATGTGTGTGTTTATGCATATATGTGTTGATGTATATGTGGGCTGTTTGCATATGTGTGTGATATATGTGTATGGTATGTGAATATGTGTATTTGTGTGCTGCATATGCATGTGTGTGTGGTTTGTGTTTAGTACATATATTTCTGTGTGTGGAGAATGCATTTGTGTATGTGTATAGTGGTGTGTGTATGTGTGTGTGTGCGTGTGTGTGTGTGTGTGTGTGTGTGTAGCAGTTTCTGCTAATGTGAATCCTATTAGCCTCAGAAGCTAATGCTTTCCAAGGAGATGCCCTGGGCCATGGGGTATTGGGACTGTGGGTAGCAGTGCCATAAATGCTGCAGAAAGATGGCTCTGGGAAACAGCAGGATGCCTTGAGACAGGAGAAGGACAAAGAGCAGGGGTGTCAATAACTTCAGGTACAGGACACTGTATTGTGATCTTGAAAACTATCCTGCTGGTTTGCTTGGGAAACATAAGGGACCAATTGTTATATAATACATTGATAAACACACCACAGTAAGTCACTTCAGTTCTCTTACAGACACGAAAGGCCTCCTGACACTTCAGCCCAGGGTCTTGCCTTTTCTCTGACACAGGAAAAATGAAGTCCAAGGATGACTCGTTCCTTAGTTTATTCAGACATTAGGGAAGCTGAAGATTTCAGTGTATGCTGTCCACCAAACCAAGGCTGATCACTCTGTGCACAGTTAGGTCCAGGAAGAGGAGGGCCTGCCACCGCCTTAGCTGCCTGCCTGCTGAGTGCACAGGGCTATTGGCCTGGGGCATCTCCTTTTTTTATTCAGACACCACTAGTGCCATACCTAATACAAAACTGCCTCCCATCTTGTCAAGTAATTGTCAAGAATTGTACAAGCAGATGCATCACTTGTACAATTCTGGCCCTTCTGTCAGCCTTGCTGGGCCTCAGTTATTCTACCTGGTAATGGCCACCAGATAATCTCTAAGGCAGTTTCTAGTTACTAAACCATTGGTCGTGTGGATATGTTGTTCTGCCCAGTGACCYCATCTGTTCACTTTACAAAAAGGGTTAGTCCGTCGACAATGCTAGACTATTCTGATTGACAGAGTGCCCCTGCTCCCACTGTACAGACAGCGCAGACAGTCAGAGGAGGATAGTCTCGCTTCTGCTATCAAATGCTTATGCCTCCTTCTAGACTTTCCTCTTCTTCACATGCATTGTCTTTTCTTATTTGGATGTCAAATGTCCCCTTATACAACCTTCAAGACGTTTCAATCTTTCCCATTAATTCTATCATTTCTGGAGTTGTCTCTTCCTTCTTGTCCTTCTTTCCTTTCTTCTCCCTCCTCTTCCTCCTCCTCATCCCCTTTCTCCATTTCCTCTTCCCCTCCTCCTTCTCTGCCTTTTCCTCTTGTTTCCATCCTCCTTCTCCCCTTCCCATTCCCTCTATCTTCCTCCTCATCTTATTTCCTTTTCTTTTCCTCTTCACCTTCTTCCTTCTCCCTCCTCCCACCCTCTCCCTTCTCCTCCTCATGAAGTCCCATCTCATCAGGGCTGGGTGAGGTTGGAACTCTGACCACTTCCTCTCTGATAGTGTTCTGTCTTACCTGCGATAATTGTGGCTGGTCACACTGGTCTGGGCCCTGTAGCACTCTTGAGGGTTTCCTCTACTTTAGAGACTGTCCTGCTGCTTCTGCTATAACTCTTGTCTCTCTTTAAACCTTGTCTGCCTCTCAGTTTCCATACTTGTATTAAATCGGGCAGCCACTTGTGCCAGGCTTCTATAAGATCCTCATTCAGCCCTTGTCAGGAAACTGGTTGTCTCATATTCCAAGTGTTGGTCCAGGAAATCACACTTGCTTTTAATTCCTCGTCTTCATAGCCAATCTTTCACATCTTCCCCTGAAGTCACTGCAGACTCTTTCATTGTCCTGAGCCTTTGTTCATGCCAGTTTGGCAGCTGGGCTATGGGTCTACATCTGGGCTTTGATACATAGCAAAGATTCTGGGCAACATGGACTCTTAGGATAATCCTGGGCATTCCAGTAAGACTTTACTCACCAAACACACATAGAACTCTTTGCTTACAGATATGGTCTTAAAAGAGGCTCAGCAGCCCAGATTCAGATTCCATACCACAAAGTGCATGGTCTTTTTCACTTGGCAAGTAAATAAAACACAGTTGTCTCTTCTTTYTCATTCTTCCTATGAGCCAATCAGCTTGCTCCTCAGTATTACCTAGAGTGCCTTAAGATTGTTAGCCATCTGACCTTACTTTGTCCTATGTAAGACTCAGATTAAGACACTACTCTTCAGGCCGGGTAGAGAGAGGTGGTGCATCCAGGGTGATGGACTGGAGATGGGTCCTCCTTCCTACTGATTGCTTGAAAGAGAAACATCACTAGGACTCTTTCTCACCCTTCTACACTCTCTGCAGTGAAGCAATCCAATAGCACACTGTCTGTAGAACCCAAAACACATGTCAAACGTGTCCTTTACCTGACACTGGTGAGATGCTCTAAGGAGACCAGGTAGGCACAGGTCTGAGTAGGTTCAGATGCAGATAAGCAGTGTAGACTCATGCAGGTTTCAGCAGGGCTGCGGTGGTTTGCTTGGGTTCCTAGTAGGCTCACCTCTCATCTTTCGTCCTTTATTTGGCCATTCTTTTCCTGTTTTGAAGATGCACTCTGTGCCCATGAAGTTGCAAAACGTCTAGAGTTGGCCGCTCTTGGTAGCCATGCTCCTCACTGTGACCTGCATATGGTTCTTTACGCCTCCACATTTGTATCCATCTCATCCTTTTATCGTTCTCAGTTCTCACACTCACTTCCTTCATGCTGTCTTGTCCTTATTGTCTTCTGCATCCATTTGAGCCAGGCACACAGCATCCTTCTTAACAGACTAGAGCCTTGATCGACCATGTGTTGGGACTCTGCCTCTTCCTGCAGCTCCAGATCCCCAAGCAGCGATGCAGAGGCAGATTTATATTGCTGGAGATTTTTGCCCTCAGTGGTTTTCTGACAGGTTTTCAAGGTGAACATTTTTTTTTTTTTGGTTTTTTTTTGAGACAGGGTTTCTCTGTAGCCCTGGCTGTCCTGGAACTCACTCTGTAGACCAGGCTGGCCTCGAACTCAGAAATCCGCTTGCCTCTGCCTCCCAATTGCTGGGATTACAGGCGTGTGCCACCACCGCCCGGCCAAGGTGAACATCTTAAGGCTCTGCCAGAGCCTGACCAATACAGATGCAGATATTTGTTGCCAACCATCGGACTGAGCACAGGAACCCCAATGGAGAAGTTAGGGGAAGGACTGAAGGAGCTGAAGGGGTTTGCAATCTCATAAGAAGAATAACAATATCAACCAACCAGATCCTCCTCCGCCCCCCCTCCCCCTGAGCTCCCAGAGACTAAACCATCAACCAAAGAATACACATGGAGGGACCCATGGCTCCAGCTGCATATATAGTAGAGGATGGCCTTATCTGGCATCAGCGAGAGGGGAGGCCCTTGGTCCTGTGATGGCTCGATGCCCCAGCATAGTGGAACGTTAGGGTGGTGAGGTGGGTGGGTGGGGGAGCTCCCTCATAGAAACAGGGGGAGGGGAAGTGAGATAGGAGGTTTGGGGGGAACCAGGAAAAGGGATAACATTTGAAATGCAAATAAATAAAATAATCAATAAAAAAATCCTTATAGCAGGCCTTAGGTTGAATAGCTAGCCCTACCCCTCAGGCACTGGAGGTGTCAAGCAGCCTTATAAGTTATATTTTTTCCTTTGATCTTGGAGACTCTCAGCTTATCCTATGCAGGATTCCTTTGATGGGTCTTTTATGCCTTTTTTATTCCTTTGATGGGTCAACATTTTGAAAGTSAAATTAATTTTCTGTGCCTCATAACTGTAAACTTTAAGGCATTAAAAAAAAGTAGGTTTTTCTGTGTATCCCAAACTGACCTTGAACTCACAATCCTTCTGGATTGGCCTGCCAAGGTCTGGGATGATAGGCATAAAATGTCCTTCCCAGCAATGAAAATATTTGTAAAAATAAGCTGATGCTTCAACCCAATTTTTGCCTGCTTCATACATTTCTGGAGGTAAAGAGAATATTTAATTTGTACCTGTCTTCTAAAAGAATCTTCCCAGCACAAGATTCGACAAATGACAATGCAGTTTGCCAAAACCAGCCTAGGTGCTGACGYTGGCCGTCTASTCTGTGAGCACATATCCCTCAGTGGTGGGACAGTTTCCTTTGCTTCATCTCTTGAGTTGGTGCATATGCTTGCTTTTGCCCCCAGATTCCAGCATCTGAGCAGGTTTCAGCATGCACTGTCAGACCTGTCCCCATGGCCAGCTCTGAGGAGATTGCCCCTGCTGGATACAGTTCTCAGGAACATGATAGGCCAGGATTTGCGGTTTGTTCAAGGTAAACCAGCTCTGCTTTTCTTTGTCACCCACTGACTATGAGCAAGTGGAAGTGTTCTTGTGCCTTGCTGGTGAAATTATAAAGTTTGGAACTGAGTTTTGTTGGTGTTGTTTACATTGATGTATTGCTACAGGGTCCTCAAGGGTGCATCCCATACAACATGCCACGCTGCTGTCACAGTGAAGGTCACATTCTGCTGTTTAGCAGAGCCTGCAGTGTAGTGTATGTCAAGCCATTTCATGGGACAGTTTAACTTTCTCACTGACACCAATCCCGTGATTGTTAGGCTGGAGATGCCCAGGACCCTGTGCATAAGGGCACTGGAACCTCTGCTTGCCTGTCCTCTGAGCTGTTCTGAGCCTGTATGGGATTGAGATCTCTCTGAGTGCAGAATGCGCTTTTGTCAACTTCCATTGCCTGGCAGGTGTTCCTTCTGCTCTAGTTCAAGGAACTAGCAAGGAACACTTTGCTTTCATGAGTCAAATCCTTTTCACCCTTCTAGGGAGAAGAGAGGAAGACCCTGTGAGGGGGTGTTGCTTTAGCTCTTGTAACAGCACCCACACCATTGAGTTCTCAGAAAGGATAACAACATTCCAACATGTTTTCCTTTCTCATAAGATAATGAAGCATTTGGTAACAGGCTGGGGTTGTCGACATTCATATTTTTTGCAATTCACTTTACTGTTTCACGGTTATGGAGAAAATCGAGGATGGGAGAAACCTAATCCAAATGGAGAGTGAAGCATATTTCTGTCTTGCAGAAGTCCTCAGTTACCTGGAGAGGTCAGCAAGGGATCTTACACCTGTTGGGGCTGAAGAATGGAGACTAGAAAAGGATGTGTTATTTTGGGGCCTAAACCAGGTAAAGATTATGCACAAACCATTCCCTACAAAACATTAAAAAAATACTGAAGCAATATTCAGCTTTGCCAGTTGTGAGTTTTGCTGATGACCTAAGAAGAATGAGCAAGTTGCTTGAAAAATTCTGGAATTTACTTTAACGTGGTTGCTTCTATCTGTAGTTATTGATTACACTGGGAATCATCACTGAGCATTCCTAAATGTCCCCTCTTTCCATCATTATTAATTTTTCAGCTGTTGACAAAGAATGCTTCTGCCATTTGCCTGAGTGGACATCTGTCTCAGGAGACTYCCCTCCACACTGGGAACTCGAGCATCTGGAGGAGGATCCGGGGCGTGCTATGCCATACCCCCGCCTTCAATGAGACCAGTCTTTTAAATGAGGTGCTTCGAGCAGTGAAGGATGCTGTAAGTATCCACCATTAGGCCTCTCCAACAACAGTAACTGGACTCCTGTTAAAGGGTAAGTCACCCACCATGCTGATACTGAGCCTGGAATTTGGACCCTATAAGTGTTGGCATCCCTGGAAGGATGCTGCTGCCTGAATGGTGGCTACTTCTCAGTTCTATCCTTCCTGACTACTTGGGTGTGGTGGTGCATACTCCCTGCCACAACCTTCTTGGCAACCTCTGAGAGTAAGTTCTGAAAGCACACATCTGCCTCTTGGGTTTCCTGGTCTCTTCCCTGCTCCGTTTTTTTCCTAGTTTGCATATGGGAAGGAAAGCGCAGGGTGAACTTTGGTGATAGTTAATGTTCAGCAGCTTGTAGCCATGGCTTTTAGTGGTGAGAAGATTTGGAAGTCACTCTCTTTCCCTGTCACTAGCATGACATGCCTAGCAACCATGTTGGCATCCATGCAACATCCAGGCAATCATGCTGAACATTCACACAGACTATGGAATGTTTCAAAAAAATTACATCAACTTCAGTGCTTATTTTTCTTACTGAGAATTAAAATGTATAATATTCTTATGTTTATCATTTTGTTCCTCTCGCAAYTACCTGTCTCTTAAAAAAGTCTTCCTTATATGCATTAGAATATAAAATTAGTAAAATAATAAAGACAGTAAAATGGAAATGATGCTGAGCAAAATTAAAGTGGAAATAAGAATGTGTACATAATCGAGCCCTTCACCGTTTTCTCGGCATTTATAATGTATGCAGAGGAGGTATACAAACTTGAAGATCTCTGATTGAACAGAGTGCATAACCAGTTTGGCATCTGGGAGTTTCCCCAAAGATGTTTTTGTGTTTTGAATGTGCAAGAAAATTTGGAAGCTAAGAAGAATCAGAGGGTTCTCGTTAGACAGAGATGTACCTGAATTTCTGCAGGCGCAGGGAAAGCCCATCGGGGGCTGGGACTGACTTAGTGGGGTCTGTGGGTGGGAAGCACGGCTCTTCAGCTTTATGAGAAAGTTTCTCAGATACAAGTTGGGTGATTTGTCCTAACAAACCATTCCAAAGCTCAGTGGTTGGAAACAAACACATTCTATCAGTTTTCATGACTCTGAGGCTGAGGGAGGCTCAGCCGGGTAGAGTTGTCTTAGTCTTGTGGGTGTTCCTGTACAGCTGTGATCTTGTAATGATAGGGGATGGAGTTTGGACAGTGAGGCTGTGGGGCTTACTTTTTTCTATAATAACTCCATGTGGGCTTCCTTGATATTCAAGGATTCATAAAAGCAACTGGGAAAGAAAAGTNCCCTTACGGTGGGCTTGCGAACGCCGGCTTCTTCGGCATCCCCGTAATGATGCTGAGCAGAGGTAGGAGCGTCGAGGTACCGAGAAGCTGGTTATCCAGGCTGCCATGGCTGACCACCTCCCCATGATCGTGAGCTGGCCTGGAGCTCACAGCTGTGCTCAGAGGGGCTTCTGCCTCCCATCAAAGCTCCCTCGGCACAGCACAGCACGTAGCTGGTGCTCTCACGCCGCCCGTCTGCCCAGGTTACCTCCGCTGGGCTCCTACCAGTTGATTAAAGGAGGGGCTTTCCCCGCGTGTGGTGGGACGCTCACACTGTTCCCGCCCGACACAGGTATGACAGGCAGAAACTGACACTGAAGGACGTGCACAACTGTCAGTATGTGGCTTGCATGAACCCTACCTCTGGCTCCTTCACCATTGACCCCAGACTACAGGTGAGCAGAGGCCCACCGCCCGTCAGCTGCCCCAGGCCGCGGCAGCTCTGGCCCTGGCTGAGCTGATGTGCTCCAGAAAACCCCCTAGCCTTTCACTGTCAGGAAACTGAGGGGAGCAGGAAGGGCGGGGGGCCGGACAGTCCTCCTCATGACCCCGGAGACTGCCAGATATGCCAGGTGTGGTGCGTACCTGTCATCCCAGCCCCGGGGACACAAGCAAGAGGACCGTGGGTTCAAGGCCAGCATGGGCCACGAYGCAGGCCCTGACACAGAACACGAAAGGCTGGGGTTGCAGCTCTGTAAAACACGTGTCTGGCATGCMAGAAGCTCTGGGTTTGGTCTCCAGCAGATGCCCAGCTGCGACCGAATTCAGATAACCCACGATTCCTTTTTACTATACTTATTTCCCGTAYGACAGCGGAGACTGACATGAAYTCCAAGATGTGTCATTGGCTCTCTGGGTTCCAGTTTTATATCTCCAGTCATGCCCAGGCTGAYGTCTCCARTCACCAAAGCCACAAGGACCCAGATACACACCCAGGCCAAAGCCACAGGGRCCYGGGAGTAAATGTGGCCATGCTCCCTCCTTGATAGCAATGGACTAAACCTCTAAACCCGTAAGCCAGCCCCAATTAACRTTGTCTTTTATAAGACYTGCCTTGGCCTTGTGTCTGTCCACAGCAGTAAAACCCTAACTAAGACAGCGTGGCTGCTTCACATAGAACGGGTGTTCTCAACACATCCTGACTATGACCCCCCCAACACATTAGTCGATGGTGACGGGGCCTGCTCTCCCTAGAGGGTTAGCCATGGCCGCCGGCCGGCCTGTAACCCGGAGCTGCCTGATGGGAGCCCCTGCTTGTTCGCAGCGTCACTTCTGCGTGTTTGCCGTGAGCTTCCCCGGCCAGGAGGCCCTCACCACCATCTACAACACGATTCTGGCACAACACCTGGCGTACCGCTCAACCCCGTTTGTGATCCAGCGACTGAGCAGCCACCTGGTGGCTGCGGCCTTGGGTAAGCTGAGATGGACCCCCCTCCAGCCAGTTAGTGGACCCTTCCGCCTCATGGGCTGNGGCTGAGGGAGGCTCAGCCGGGTAGAGTTGTCTTAGTCTTGTGGGTGTTCCTGTACAGCTGTGATCTTGTAATGATAGGGGATGGAGTTTGGACAGTGAGGCTGTGGGGCTTACTTTTTTCTATAATAACTCCATGTGGGCTTCCTTGATATTCAAGGATTCATAAAAGCAACTGGGAAAGAAAAGTTTTCAACTACTCTGGCTGAAATTTGTACAAGGCATTCTGCAGCATTTATGGACTAAGAAWAAMCCTCAAAGGATTGTGGGAAGGGTTACCATGAGGATGCTTCTCAGGTCTCATTCTCTGAGGACATTGTTAAGCATTTCCACACCATATTTGGGGAGATCATCTAACACACATGGCAACAACACTAGAATATTTATTAGATGCTTAATGACTTGGGGGAATAAAGAATCTTAGTTTATTATTGGGTAAAGTTTTATTTTGGGGCTGCAACTTTGAACAATTGAATAAAAGTTCATATCTACAAGTACCTTGAGATTATCGTCCAGGAGTCCATATGGAGACCTTGACAAATGAGCAAGGTAGGCTCCGTATCCAATGCTCACAGGAAATGGCTTACTTAACTTTTGACAGGTGATGTTTTCTCTTTCTTTTTAGGGTCGAAGTTTGCAAGCTGTCATTGCAGGACACACACACGGATCCGTTTCAGAACATGGTGGGCACTTCGACTGGCAGGATGTTGGGGCACAGCTGTCAGAAGTAAGCTCGTCCTGTTCTCGGGTCTTCCAGCTTCTAAGAGCTGATGCCTCACCTGAGAATAGTGTCTCTCCTGATGGCTGTGAGAACCAGCTTGTCTCCACAGTGTAAGTATGTGTTGGGTGGACAGCTTTTCAGGGCTTAGACGCTGGCAAGATTTCAGGTGCTGCTTGGTGATGGTTCATCATCATACATGCTGTTCCTAAAGAGTAGAATGGAAAAATACTTTAAAGAGATTAACCCATTGCTTATATAAGAAAGCTTCTAAAGACAACACATTAATAAAATATTAATAAAAACTATAATACAGTTTCCCTGTTTACTGCCTCTTTTCCCTGTTCACTGACTTACAAGCTTTCAATGCAAGCCCCAGGTCTGTGTGTGTAACCAAGGCTGATGTTTCCATATCGGAGGCTGCTCAAGTGATCCATACCTTTTTCCTATTTCATGACCCTTTACATCGATAACCACTTTTTGTGGCTGCTAATAAGCCCATAGTCAAGTCAATCAAATGGGGATGTATTTTTTTCTTAGCCTCAGAGTTTATTTTATATTGTTTTATTTTCTTCTTATGTTTTGCTTGATTTAGTCTTTTTTGTTTTATATATTGCCATATGGTTTTTTCCTCATTTTCCAAATCAAGGTAAAAGAACTTATAAATGAATAAATATTAAGGGAACCATTTAAGATTCTGATTGCTTTTTAATGTGGACTGTCATGCGTTCGTGCACATTGCCTTTGGGTGGATTTATAGGTGTACATCAATGTGAAGCAGTTAAGTTCTACTCTCTGCATTCTCTTGGCTGCAGGCTGTCTCACATACTTGAAGAAGTACAAATGTCTATGCAAAATATGTCCTACTGGAAAATCCTCTCAGGGATCATCAGGAAGACATGTGAATTGGCTCGATATGTGAACATGCATGGAAGTTTCCAGAACAGTCTGACATGTAAGTCAGGGGGTCTTAGTAATAGGAACGTGTGCTGTTTTCCCGACTTAGTAAGATAGAGTTGCAGTATGAAGTGTTGTTATGCATCGTGGAGGGAAGTCTAAAGTGGAAGGTCCTCCACACAAGGCTAGCTATTATAGTTACTGTGTTCAGGGTTGTGTTGTAGCTGTGATAGTCCTGCTTTGTCTGGCTAGGCTTCCCMAGAGTCATTCACAGAGATTTCATTCACCCTAAAAAATTGTCTGTGTTTAGATGAAAACATTTATTTGATTTTTATATTGTTATTTGTTCACTAAGAGTTTTGTACATGTTTTGATCATATTCATTTCTCTTCCAATGCTTCCTTCCCTTCCTCCCCACCCAACTTTGTGTCCTCTCATAATTTTTTAAAAACCCTTCAAGACAAATTTGTGCTGCCTAAGTCCTCTTGATTGTGTGGTCTTTTACTGGGGCATGGCTGACTTAACTAAGAGCCCATAGAGAAAACTTTCTCTAACTCTTCCAGCAGCTAACAAATGCCAATAACTCTATGGCTAAAGGTGTGATTGTGTGCCTTGCTCCTGATCTCCAGGCTGATTTGGTCTGGCTTGAGCTTGCACAGGCCTTGTGAGTGTTGTCACAATCGCTGTGACTTCATATGTGCAGGTGTTCTGCGGTGTCCAGAAGACACTGTTTCTTTGTAGCCATCTTTGGCTCTTACTCTCTTTCTATCCCTTCTTCTGATATAGTCTCTGAGCCTTGGAATGGAGGCATGACATATATGTTCCGTTTATGGCTGAGCATTTTGTAGTGTTTTATTCTCTGAACTTTGTGTATTTGTGGGTCTCTGTATTTATCAACATCTACTGAAAATAGGAAAATTTAAGATAATGATTAGCGGTGCATTTATTTATGGGTATAATGATAAGTCATTAAGAGTCCGTTTAATATTACATTCATTTAGCAGAACAGTTTTATTGGGTTCTCCATGAGAGCCAATGACTTGTCCAGGTTCTTGTCCCAACAATGATTCCAATATAGGTATGGGTTTCATTTTGTGGAGCAGAATGTAAATACAATCAGAAAATAAAATGATTGATTACTTTCATGATATTCATGCCACCATTCTACCAGTAAGCATATATTATCAGACCAGTAATTCTTGCAGCTATCAGTATTCATTATTAACATTATGTGGCAATGGAGATTCCTTATTCCTTTGTTCCTTCTCCAAATTGCTGACTTTCAGACTGCCAGAGAGTTGTCCCCTCTGGATCTCTGTTGTAAACATGTGCCTCACAAGATAGAAAGATCTTGTAATTCTTTTAGGTTATACTCTGAGAACTCATAACTTCAGGGTGCTGAGTTGTTTGCTGTATCCCCCCTGAACTGGATGATCCTGTATTTTAGCTGTTCTCCCTTACCATCCAACCTTCATTCTTACCTATTCTTGCCTGTAGTCTTTAATTCTGTATTCCTAGTAGTATCCTTTTGGATTTAGATTTAAAATCTTTTAAATATACTTTTTCCCTTCTCATGGATAATGTGAAGATTCCTTTCGTAGTTCTAGCTGAAATTTCATGGAGAATTCAGTAAACTTGAGCTTTAAAAAACTGCTTCATGCTGTATACTGAGTAGGTTCTTTCTGCCTGATGATTAATACTGTGGAAAAGATTTATTTTTATTCCCTCATGTATTACATGTTGACTCCAGTTCCCCCTCACCACAACCTCATTCCCACATAGTCCTTCTCCCCAAGATTTATACTTTCCACCCTTCCCCTCAGAAAAGAACAGGGANACAACACGATTCTGGCACAACACCTGGCGTACCGCTCAACCCCGTTTGTGATCCAGCGACTGAGCAGCCACCTGGTGGCTGCGGCCTTGGGTAAGCTGAGATGGACCCCCCTCCAGCCAGTTAGTGGACCCTTCCGCCTCATGGGCTGACAGGGCCTCCTATTTTCCCGCTGGTAAATATTTCATCTATTCGTTGGAATCGATCTATATATATGTTTTTTTCTAAATGGTGCTACCCTGCAGCTCGGAGAGATGTGAAACCCAATGGCTTGGGGGGGGGGGGGTCAGAGAGAGGAGGGGTGATTTACAGCAACAGCGAGTGCCCGCCCTCCTCAGAGAGCCCCACAGATTTCTCGGTTAAATTGTCACCGTTTCATAGTCCATTTGCTTTAGGAACTTTAAGCCCTGCACTTCCTGAGACCATTAGGAGTCCATGAGAATCGATGCGTCTCTCTCCCATAACAGCCTTGCACCAGAAAGTCGCAGCCACGTTCCTTCCCACGGCCATTAGGTTTCATTACATCTTCAACCTCAGGGACCTCTCCAATATATTCCAGGTACTGCTGTAGCTCTGTCATGCTGCCCGTGGCCAAGTCCCTGACCCGTGGGGCCCTCTTCTCCTCCTCCGCGCTCGGGAGGAAACAGAAAAATGAGGGTGGTGACGGGGATAATGGGGACTTGTAAGGATGGCGCTCATTATGGTGATGGTGGAGAAGGTGAGGCAGTGATGGTGGTGATGGTGGTAAATGTGGTGGTGACAGGCTGAAGATTATGAATGTGATGGYGGCCATTACATTCCCTCCTGTTTAATGCCCGCTTACTCTGAGCCAGGCAATGAGTTTAGCAGTGTATACACCCATTGTCTCCTCCCAACAGCACCCAAAATCAGAGCTCCTGCCCTCCACTTAACACGGGAAATCCAAAGCTCAGAGTTAAACTTGTGCTGGTCCCTTCCCACTCCCCAACCATCAGYTCAAATGCAGTATCCTTGGGAAGGCCCCTGCAAGGCCTGTGTTACCCCACTCTCCCCTCGCACTGCTCACAGACCGCGCTTTCTCCTCCTGGCCGCATCTCCCCATGGATACAGAGTCTGCCCGGCTACCCTGATGGTCCCAGGGCCTTTTTGCCTGTACCTGCTGAGCCCGGGTGGGCTTAGCCAGGACCCAACACTCCTCAGGCTGGACCCACACCGCCTGCTGCGGAGCCTGGGCCTCCGTCACTGATCATGGGAATGCACCCAATCACAACTCCTCTTCTGTCCCTCCTCTGTTATGCTCCCCATTAGAAAATGAACTCCTAACCCTGCCCCTGGAGSAAACTCCCCAGCCTCTGAGGACACAGGCACACTCTCTCAACTGTGTATGACCTTGGCAGTCAGTGGCTTCTCTGGCCCCAAGCAGAAGCCTCACCATAGCTTAAATAGCTCCCTAGGGAGGTGTCACCTCTACACCCCATACCCCAACACTCAGCTTGTCTCGTTCCACAGTGCGGGGAGGCAGAGCCGCTGACCGCGCACTGGGTTTCCGGGGCAGGGCATCTTGTTCTCCACAGCAGAGATTCTGAGAACCCCGCTGGACCTCGTCCGCCTCTGGCTGCACGAGGCTGAGCGGGTGTATGGGGACAAGATGGTCGACGAGAAAGACCAGGAGACGCTGCACAGGGTCACCATGGCATCCACCAAGAAATTCTTTGACGTATGTTTAAGGCATCAGGATCCCCTGCTGTGCCCACAGAGGGTTCGGTGGTTAGGGCTGGGGATGCCCGCGACCTCTGGGAAGGTCCTGGGTTGGAGACAGGGAGACCCACGTAATGGCTCCAGCACGTAGCTGTGGGAGTAACGGAAGRGCATTAACCATTCAGAGGGCACGACCTCCTGCCCTCTACCTGCAGTGGGGCACAGCTGCCTCCGTCCTTGTCCCGCTACCACATCCCCAGTGCTTTCAGACCATGCATTCATCCCATATCAAGGACCACCCTATGGGAAGGGAGTGTCCGACGAGACGTAAGGGCTGGCGCAGTCACGGTCTGGGTCCCTGGAGACATGGTCCAGCCTCCTACGGGCCTCACGGGACCGCCTTGGTAGGTGTGGTAACCACCGGCAGGCATCTGCCTGTGCTTGGTGGCAGTGGCACAGAACACAGCATCTTGTCTTGGCCCAGGATCTTGGGGAGGAGCACATCTTCGCCAAACCCAACATCTTCTGCCACTTCACGCAAGGGATTGGAGACCCCAAGTACTGCCCCGTCACGGATGTGGCGCACCTCAACAAGCTCCTCACGGACGTCCTGGACAGTTACAATGAAGTCAACGCGGTCATGAACCTGGTGAGGAGCGCTGGAGCCCNGGTAGGGGGAAAAGGGTCCCACAAGTAGGCCATAGAGACAAGGACAGCCCCTACTTTGACTTTTTAGGATTTCCATAAGAACATCAAGCTATGAAGCCATAACATATATGTAGAAGACCTGTGTTAGAGTCCTGTAGGTTCCTGATCTCTCAAGTTCCCATAAGTCCCAGTGTGTTGATTCTGTGGGCAATATTTTCCAGTATATTCCCTATTCCTCTGGTTTCTCTAATCCTTACTTCTACTCATCAGCAGGACTCCCCAAGTGCCACACAATGTTTGGCTGTGGTGTTCTGCATCTGCTACCTTGAGTTGCTGGATGAAGTCTCTCTGGTATCTTTGGTGAAGATTTTGCTAGGCTTTGGTCTCAGAACACTGCTGGCAGGACAAATTGTGGGTTGAAAGTTTTGTGGATGGGTTGGTGTCTCAATCCCTCCACTTGAGGCCTTGCCTGTTTACAGAAGATGACTGGTTCAGACCCCTATGACTAGGAGTCTTTGTTAGGGATACGCTTGGAGATTCCATTGAGTTTCCATCGCACTAGGATTCCATCTGCTCCCCCAAATACCCCTCAATTTCAGTTGTTTCCAACAGTATTTTCAATCCCCAACAAGATTCTTCCTGTTCCCAATCCCACTTGCCCCAAGTCTACCTGGGAAATCTATTTCTTCTTCTTGGGGAGATCCTTGCATCTCCTCTTAAGCCCTCTTTGTTATATATCCCCTTTGGGTAAGTGGGTTGTAGCATGATTATCTTTTACTTGACAGCTAATATTCATTTATGAGTCAGCACATACCATGTTTTTCTTTCTGGGTCTTGGTTACCTCACTCAGAATGATGATTTTTTTTTAGTTCAATCCATGAGTGGTATTGCTGTGTCTTGAGGTAGTTAATTTTCAATGTTCTGAGAAGCCACCATATTTACTTCCAAAGTGGCTGTACAAATTCTCATTCCCAAAGACAATGGAGGAATGTTTCCTTTGCTCCATATACTTGCCAGTATGAGTTGTCATTTGTGTTTATAATCTTAGCCATTTTGACAAGTGTTAGATGGAATCTAGAAGGCATTTTGATTTGCGTTTCCCTGATGGCTAAGAATGTTGAACATTTCTTTCTTTCCTTTTTTTCTTTCTTTTTTCTTTTCTTTTTTTGGATATATTATTTTCTTTCTTTTTTTAAAAAATGCAACATTTTATTAAAAAAACATAGAAGCTGGTGAGATAGCTCAGTAGCTAAGATCATTTGTTGCTATTTCAGAAGATTCCCAGCACTTACATGGCACAATGATCTATAACTTCAGTTCCAAGGTATGAAACAGTCCCTTTCAACTTCTGTAGGTGACACTCTCTCTCTCTCTCTCTCTCTCTCTCTCACACACACACACACACACACACACTGCATATACATACATGCATGCCACACTCATACACCACTAGAAAACCAAACACAAAGCCAACATCCACAGCTAAATGAGACTTCACACTTTTCATACTACTCCAGTCCTTCCAATGATTTTGTACATTGCTTTCTGATGCCAGAGAAAGCAATAGAAAATACCTACCAAGCACACATATGCTCATCCCTATCAGAACTGAGGCTAACAGATTTTCTTATTAGTTCCAGCTCAATTCTAATTAACAGGAATCACAGGCAGAGGCCTCTACCCACCCTGTGAACCCATACAAGAAAATTTCTCAAGCTTTGAAACTTTAAAGAAGGGTTGAGCCCACCCACACTTCATTTATCATGTTATTCATATTCATGAATAATGAAAACTTTTTTGTTAAAAGGGCAAATGTCTTTGAACTGTTTATTCTGGATGCTTAACATGAGGATCCTACTAGTTTGTGTTGCTGTGATAGTTCTCAGATAAAACCAACTTAAGGGAGAAATATTTTCTTTTGGGTTATAATTTCATAGGTATGGTCTRCTTTGTCAGGGAAGGTGCAACAACAGAAGCATGAAGTTGTCTCAACACTCAGGAAGCAGGGCGTGGGACAGGCTGGAAGTGCTCTATGTCACACAACTTCAAAGCCTGGAGGACTCCTGCTATTTACTCCCAAGCTATAGTCCCTTCCCATGTTACATCCAACCTCTTTGGCCAACCATATTGTACAAACTCTTCACCCAGGGTAAGCTTAGCTCACTCTGCCTAACCCCTCCTCCACGTTCCCCATCTTCTGTCTATTCAGACTAGGTCTCATATCCAGTGTCCCAACAGACTAAGCACCACTTGGGATGCCACAAATTTTGAGGCAGGATCAGGTCAGGATCCTTGTAGCCTTATCTTAACATATAGACATCTAATTCCACATCCAACTGCTTCACCTAGCCAGATCCTGCATACCATTCATCAGGGCTTAGTTAGATGACTGTCTGATCCTCCCCTCCATGTACCTGTATCTCCACTTCTCCCTAGATGGAAAAACTAACACCTCTGATGTCCACTGCATTGCTGTGCTAAAWGGTCAGTTGAAGCTTCAAGCAGGYGGCTTTTTACACTTCAGACATGTTCCTCCTTTCACTTATGCAAAACTACCTGCTCTAATGGAGTTAAGTCACAGGTACTTATGCAACCCTGGGATCCTTCCCTTGTGAACCCTGTGGAGTGCATGTACCCTCCTGGTTTGGTAGTGAATTTTGCATGTGGGACCAACCCAGAACAGTCATATGCCTATCTGGCAGTGGACTGAGCTTGTGTTCCACCAGGCTGTCTGACTTTAGATGGT
>BDUI01006496.1:20311-30452 GCA_002335545.1 Apodemus speciosus
GATTATCTCTACACCATAGTGTTCACTCTCAATGCTGAACCATCCCTCCAGTCCATTTTGACATTTTTTGAAATGCTGTTTCATATTTCACTGTCTTACTTAGAGTTTCAGTTGCTGTAATAAAACAGCATGGCCAAAAGCAACCTGGGAAAGGAAGGGTTTATTTTAGCACACAGTTCCATATCACAGTCTATCACCCATGGAAGCCAGGGCAGGAACTCAAACAGATCAGGAATCTGGTGGCAGAATCTGATGCAGAGGCCATGACGATTGCTGTTAACTGGTTTGTTCCTCTGCTTGCTCTGTAATTTGTTTTTTTGTTGTTGTTGTTTGTTTGTTTTGTTTTCTGTTTTTTTTAAATACATGCCAGGAGAACCTGTGGAGGCTAGCACTGGACACAGTGAGCTATTTCCTCTCACCTCAATTACTAATTAAGAAAACACACCAGAGGCTTTCCTTCAAGCCACTCTGGTAGGGGCATTTTCTCAACTGAGGTTTCCTCTTCCCAAAAGACTCTAGCTTGTGACAAGTTGACAGAAAACTAGCTAGCACACCTCAAAAAGAAAATATCTTAATATCATGGGTATAGTTTGAGCCRGCCCCTTGGTTTTGGCAAAATTACACTGAGACATGAACCTGTGTATCAGCAAAAGAACAAGAAAGTTAAAACTATCAACTACCTGTAGCTTTTGAGCACCTCCAGCGTGGATATGTGTGGGAGGAAACGGTCATGGGCACTGTGTATTTGGCATGTCTCCCAATTCATAGAAGCCACCTTTCTGCAACCTTTCTTAATATCAAGTACTGTCATAAGAGGAAGCGGTGGTTTGTGAATTAGAGGAATGAGAAAGGAGGGGCATTCCACGCAAAGAGGAGTAGACATGTTGAGGGAAAGATGAGCTGAGTAATGAAATCAGGAACACCTGTAGGTACGGTGATCCAAACGCTACCCGAGGTAAGAATGAAAAGGAACACGGGCAGCTGATGGTCAAGAGCCTCACATGCCACACTGATCATTCTGGATGCCAACATTGAGGGTTGTGACTTCTAACAGGCTCTATGGAGCATTGGAAGTTCCCCTTCAAAGGAGAGCGAACAAATGTAAGGATGTTATTTGTTTATACTGTCCGAGATTATAAACCTTGAGGCAAAAGACAGCTGCAGACAGGTTTTGAATGAGACAAAGTCAGACGCAATGTGGGAAGTTGCTCTCAATCCCGAACAGTTGTGGATCTGGAATAGCTAGTGTGCCCCAGGCGCCCTGTGTGGGTCAGTTATTATCTATTGAGCCCACAACATTCAGTGTCTTCTGAAAATGGGAGAGATTGCTCAGAGTTGCATTTGCAAGAGAATTATAAGGTAGTTTTCTGATTAAATTTTTCTAATTAGAGGAATTTAGGGACTATTACAAGGCAAAGGTAAAGCAAGACCCATTACATTCAGAGGGTTAGGTGGTTCACAGGGGCYGTTACAGCACCTTCCCAGACCTGTGAAGCAGTAGCCCTAGGCTCACCYGGGAGTCTGCTCTTCTGCTCCTCAGACTCCCTTGTAAACTCTGGCTTTTCTACTTCAAAACGAACTGGTTGCTGTTTCTCTAATCTTCTGACCCCCACTTAAAGAGGCTTCGCTCAAACCTAGCTTCTCTTGGGTGTCAGAAGGCTGTCATTTTTTTGGTTCTTCCTGTAATACCGGTAGCATTTCTGCTATAGTTTGTATCAAAATGATACGTGCATGTATCTAACTACCCACCACCTTTAGCAGATCATTTTAGAATTTCTATGTCTATTTATATTTTAATCTCTCCATATAAAATGCTTTGTTATGAACGTATTCCTATCCATATATATAGTGCAAGAACAACTATACATAACGTAATAAAACAGTGCCTGAAGGAGGTGTGTTTAATTGCTTTTCTCCCACAAACATTCAGAGTTTTAAAAACTAGGACACCACCAATAGAAACATGGCCTTGGGAGGAGGACAGCTCTGAAGATGGAGAGCAGAACAGGGACTGTTAGAGAAGTGGTCCTGCTGAGAACTTATGAGGACCTGCTGGAAGGCAGGGGCAGGGGCAGTCCTGGTTTAAACTGTATTTGGGATGCAAAATAAATAGGACTCWGAAGGAGTAAATAAATAGCACTGAAGGACCACCTTGGGACAGTGAGAAAGAAGGGCCCATCAAAGATGACTCTAGGCCTTATAGCTCAGGCTCCACCCACAAAGCRAGGTGACTGAGTAGTCACACCTTTCATTTATTCTTACCTAGCACTGTGCAAAAACATTTGTCCACCAAAGCCAAGTGGATTTGTTGTGATGGCCCTGGTGCTATTGTATTTTGATGTCAATTCYGCATTCCCAGGAGGGGTTGCCTGGAAGRAGGAATGAGTCACATTCMGGTAACTTCTTGTGAACCATCTCCTAATGAAAAAAGGAGTCAATCACTGGGTGAGGAGGAGGGTCTTCTGGATTGAAGAGAGGAAGCAGGGGAGAGTTAGGGGCTTTTTGGACAGTGATAGTGACAGGACAAGATGTAGCTACCAGCATCTTCCGGATTAGATGGCCAATCTGGCAGGATATGCCACTGGAGGATTTAGAATTAATATGGCTTAGAAGATTAGGATTCTAGTTGTTGTTGCCAGAGATTGAGTTATCATTGTTTCTGAACTAAGTTTGTGYAGTGTTTTTCTTCACGTTGTGCCTTGATGGGGTCCCAGAGAGAAAGGTACAGTAGCAAAGGGTAGGTTTGCCTAAGGTGCACCACAAAAGGCCATGGGGGTTTTGAAGCATGAGGTGGCATGGTAGCGACCAGCCACTGGGAATTTAGCGAGCTGGGTGGAGAGATTTTGGAGCTCRCAGCCTGACARTCTCCATGAGATAAGAACTGTCTGACTGAGAGTAGCTGGATCAAGTGCGGGAACTTGCCAATCTTTTTAAATATTTTCCACAATATGGATTTATCCCAGGAAGGTTGGAGTATAGAATAACATGTAAACTGTTAAAAGTTTTACCTCAGAAGACATTTAAGGGAACCAGGATTGTGGTGGAACTCGTTAACCATCACTTACTTCTTATGTCCTTTGTTGTGCTGTACAGAGAAGCTATGAGGAGGTGATGTAAGGACATTGACTAATGCTTGTCAAAAGAAAACAAAACAAACAAACAAAAAACACCCAAAACCCCAAACTGTGAGATTAGTGTTGTGTTACCACAGAATGTCTTTTAAGAGCATGCAGTATTCCTTCTGTGGTAGTTTGAATGAGAGGGCCTCCAGAGGCTCATGTATTTGAATGTTTGGTGCCTAGTTGGTGGAATTGTTTGGGAAGGATTAGGAGGTGTGGCTTTGCCTGAGGAGGTGATGAGGCCTTGTTGAGGTTTCAAAAAGACTTGTGTCAATCCCAGTTAGCTCTCTCTTATCTCTCTGTTTCCTGTCTGTAGATCGAGATTTAAGCTCTCAGCTACTGCTCCAGTGCCATGCCTGCCTGTCTGCCTGCTGCCATGGTTCCCACCATGATAGTCACAGACTCACTGTCTGAATCTGTAGGCACCCAGTAAACTCTTTCTTCTATAAACTGCCTTGGTAATGGTGTCTTATTACAGCAGTAGAAAAGTAATCAAGACACCTTCACACTATCTTTCTTTTCCTTCAGTAGGAGGTAGCCAGCAGTAGAGTCCATTAGTCACCATCAAATAGAYGAAGATTGTATCCTGAAATGATGGTGTGTCTGACTGAGGATAACCAGAGCACCATTCCTTCCTCTAATAGATCTTCTTGTTACTCATACACTTGATCATATTACAGATCATATGGGTTAACATATTTATAATATCTTTGATCTTAAAATTGTATAAAGCAGAAACTGGCTTCCATATGATTCTTGCTGATGACTATAATATTAAAACATTCATTCATTCACTCATTCATTTCATTCATTCTTCTGGTGCTGGGGATTAAACCTAGGGTATTGCACATATCAGGTAAGTGCCCTACAACTGATGTACAGCTAGAGTTTAATCTCATTTAAACTTTATTGATATGTCTAAAAATACTTCTTGTTTATTTTTAAACCAGGACTCAAGGYCCTTGAACTTTGAATTGTTGAAACCAGTACAACATGCCAAGACCTCCACCACATAGGCTTGTACTCGCAAGTCTCTTCTCATTGCTTCCAGGATACTAAGATAAAATCATTTATTAAAACCATTTTAGATCACATCTCTCGAAATCATCAGCCCCCTCCTAACAAAATAACCCAAAGGCTATTTCCTGCAGTGAGAAGCTCCATCCCTGGTTTTCTGGGGCAGCATCGAATGAATGTGACTTTCACATTAAAACAAATGAGTTTAGATTCCTGGTTCATTTCTCAAAGGCCTTGTGACCTCAAGCAATTTACTGTTTTCTGAGTTTCAACTTCCCCTTCTATAGCTGCAGATGTTATAACTTGCTCCATGCTGCTTTYTCAAATATTAAATGAGATATTTATGTTAATATAACAGATAATGTGTTCGCAAAATCATTACTTTTGAATTTCCTACTGACTTATAAATAGTCATCAAAACATATATGAAGAACAGTTTGACCTTTATGCAGGCCTAGGAAAATCTCTTTAGATGGAAATGTTTTGCAGTCGAGTAGGACATTTTTTATAACTGTAACATACAGACCGATGGCGCTTGTCTTTATAACTATTGATACTTTTAAAAAGCCTTATTTCTCTCATAGTGCATGTGTTCTAAATAGAGGAAGGGGGTTTGTTCAGTCTAGGGTTTGTGTGTTGAGTATTGATGTAACTCCCACCTGACCAAAAGGAAACTATTTCAAATGTCAATAAAAGTGTTTTGAGAAGCATCTCTGGCATGCAAACAGTGATTGAAACTGACACAGAGAACTCCATAATTTCCTAGCAGCACACTATCTGTGTTTGAACAGCTAATGGGAGTGCACCTTTCCCTTGTATTCAGTGTGATGAACTGTTTGAGTTGGTGGTATATTTTCCCCCTTCACAGCAGTGGTTAGATTAAGAACTAAGATGTTTTGGTAAGTTTATCTCTTGAAGATTCTGTATTGTATTTAGAGAAATGAATATCTTTTAATAATTCTTCTCTTTAGAGCATTACAGAATTTGTACATTCAGTGATCTAGCTATATCTGACTTCTTCCCCAAGCACAGCAACAAATAGCATGTGTCACTGTCCAGAAAACCACCCACAAGGTGACTTATGAGATACAAAAAGATGCTTCCTCAGGGTTAGAAATTGCAAACCACAAAGCAAAGATCCAAATACATTTTCCTGGAGCCAGTATCTTGACCATGATGCTATATAACTCTATAATTTTCACGTGTTGGAGTATCTGAACTCATCAAAATATTCCATAGTATGCTGCTGTGTTGAGAATTTCAGATTCTAAGACAGTTTGAAACAAGCATGAAACACTCCAAGACACCTGATTTTCTTGAATCAAATGGAAATTAGTACAGTACATGAGGAAATAAATATTTACTTCAAAGGAAAACAAGATTAAAGCTTACTGAGCAGTTTGGTGACATMTGTCAACATTCTTTCCAATGGGTCTGAAAATCTGGTTTTGAACATGCTTCACCTAGCACTTCTCTATGAGGAAATAAAAAACCAAAGTGTAGCAACAGGGCAGAGGATGAGGGGATGAGAGGCAATAGAATCAAGTGACAAATCCTGGGAATCTAACTCTGGAGACTAATATAAGGGTGCAGATCTGCGTCTATTGCCTAGAACATAATTATCATCAGTGTTCAAGCCAATCCAAAGCTTCTAAGTCCCTGGCCAATCATATCTCAGCACACCATCTCTGTGCCCCAGTGAAAGCTCTGCCTGATGAAGAAACTCAGAAGAAGCAGGGGAGGTGGTTGGGAGGGCAGGATCTAGACCTCTTAGCCACCACCCTAGCCTCGGTTCCTTTTGCTGTCTCACCAGTGTTCTGGAAGCCATCTTATATCTAATGCTGTGTTTGGGGATCTTAGATCTAATGCCTCGTACAGCAGATGAAGACTTTGCAAGGAGTCACAGGAGCCTGTGGTGCCTCACTCTCCATCCTATTTTTCCCTTCACCAAGTTGATGTGCACATCCTCCACACCAAAGTTTTAATTTCCAGGCTCACACTTAGTAATGCAATGCTTTGTAATTCCAGGTTAAACATGGCATCCAGTCCTATTCTCTGAATTCTAGATTCTCATTTCTAACTAAGCTGCATATCCCTAAGTTTTCTACATTAGCGTCAGAAGAGTCTGTGGTGTCATAAGAACATGTGTTGAGAAGACCACCAAAGGAGCTACCAGTCCTGGCTGTTATTCATTTCCCATGTGGGACTAGCAACGTTTGTTTTATAGGATCACAGTGAGGATTAAACAAATATTGAGCAGATAGTCACAGCCAGGGAAATACCGATTATTGAACTATTAACTATTTTCAGTCCCTTAATTATCCAGGGTGAAAACTGTATTCTCTTGTGTGGGTTGCAGGAAGTTGCAGGCAGGTATTTGGGAAATGGAAGTAAAAGTTCACATTTCATATTTTCTCCTAAAACATATGATTTTTTTTTACCCCAACCCAATTTAGTATCCTTGATTGCCCCCATTACAATGGCAGTCTTCATGTTAGTTTTCTTCCACAGTGTAGGTCTCTCTTTTAATTTGAAAACTTTCCAAGGCAACCATTTTTCATTCTGGAACTATAAATCTCTTTAGTCCAGGCTCAGCTTACCTTTCTGTTTCACTTCTCCCATCCTTGGCGTCTGTCCACACGCCATGCTGAGTAAGCCCGTCGGCTTCCTTCTTTGTGCTCTACACACAACTCCTAAAGTCTGCGATATGCTTTCTCCCTCTTCAAGACCTACCTGTCCCTGATGGCTGGCTCCAATTTCCTCTCTTTCTAGAGCCTCTAGACATGATAGATTCCCTCCTGGAGCAAAAATAAAGGACGCCAGACAGAACAGCAACTCAGTAATTCCGCGTGGTGGTATAAAGTAAAAAAGCAGAGGTGTGGAGATGAGGAAAGATTCTGGACTAAAGTGTCTTAAACTGCTCAATTCTTTTCAAATTCACATCTTGACCACTAGTGCTATGATGAAATACTTCACACTTGAAATTAATAAATAAGACTTCTGCCCTCCCAGCTCCATAGTTTGGGTGTTTGGGAAGTTCAACACCAAGGTACAAGTTCTGAGTCTGGAAAGGTTCTCTGCTTCCAAGCCTGAGGGGAGGAGCAAGTTGTCCTTCTGTGGCCGAAAAGGGGAAAACAGTGCGATACTGCCTGTTGCCTCTTTTTAAAAAGGTTCAATTTAATCTCTCATGAATTTATTACTCCCCCAAAGGTTCTTCCTCTTCCGCCCAATCCTCTTGGGTTTTAAGTTTTAACGTACTCATTTAGGGATGCATCCATCAAACCACAACACACAGTACTAACAAGCAAGGACTGGAGGAAGTAGAACCAGGTTGTCTGTTGCTAACTTTAATAAGAATTGTGAACAACAAAATGCTTGGGATGTTTCCTCAAGATAAAACAGCCTTATCAGCTTGGTGGGTTCTATTTCTTAAGAAAAGCAAGATTTGGATTTAAAATCACAGCTCATAATGCTAAAAGAGGGCTTCAAGAAGGACATAAATAACTCCCTTAAAGAAATACAGGAGAACACAAGTAAACAGGGAGAAGCCCTTAAAGAACTATAGGAAAACACAACAAAATAGGTGAAGGAATTGAACAAAGCCATCCAGGATCTAAAAATGGAGGTAGAAACAATAAAGAAATCACAAAGGTAAACAACTCAGGACATAGAAAACCTAAGAAAGAAGTCAGGAGTCATGGATGCAAGTATCAACAACAGAATTCAAGAGATAGAAGAGAGAATCTCAGATGCAGAAGATACCATAGAAAGCATTGACACAACAGTCAAAGAAACCACAAAATGCAAAAAGCTACTGACCCAAAACATCCAGGGAATCCAGGACAAAATGAGAAGACCAAACTTAAGGATTATAGGTATAGAAGAGAGTGAAGATTTCTGTCTTAAAGGGCCAGTAAACATCTTCAACAAAATTATAGAAGAAAACTTCCCTAACTTAAAGAAAGAGATGCCCATGAACATACAAGAAGCTTACAGAACTCCAAGTAGATTTGACCAGAAAATAATTCCTCCTGTCACATAATAATTAAAATGCCAAATTCACTAAACAAAAAAAGAATATTAAAAGCACTAAGGGAAAAAGGTCAAGAAACATAAAGGTAGACCTATCAGAATTACACCAGACTTACCCCCCCCCCCGGGGTCTATGAAAGCCAGAAGAGCCTGGGCAGATGTCATACAGACAGACCCTAAGGGAACACAAATGCCAACCCAGGTTGCTATACCCAGCAAATCTCTCAATTACCATAGTTGGAGAAACCAAGGTATTTCGTGACAAAAACAAATTTACACAATATCTATCCACAAATCCAGCCCTTCAAAAGGATAATGAATGGAAAACAACAACAAAAAGAGGGAAAATACACACTAGCAAGAAATTAATCTTCTTTCAACAAACCCAAAAGAAGATAACCACACAAACATGAAAATTACATCAAAAATAACAGGAAGCAACAACCACTATTCCTTAATATCTCTTAACATCAATGGACTTAATTCCCTAATAAAACCTAGACTAACAGACTGGATATGTAAACAGGAGCCAACATTTGCTGCATACAGAAAATGCATCTCAGTGTCAAAGACAAACACTACCTCAGAGCAAAAGGCTGGAAAACAGTTTTCCAAGCAAATGGTCCCAGGAAACAAGCTGGTGTAGCCATTCTAATATCCAATAAAATAGACATTCAACCGTAAGTCATCAAAAAAAGAAAGGAAGGACACTTTATACTTATCAAAGGAAAAATCTACCAAGAAGAACTCTCAATTCTGAACAGCTATGCTCCAAATACAAGGGCACCCTCATCCGTAACAGAAACCTTACTAAAGCTTAAAGCACACATTGCTCACCTCACACAATAATTGTGAGTGACTTCAACACCACACTCTCCTCAATGGACAGATCAGGGAAACACAAACTAAATAGAGACACAGTGAATGAAACTAACAGAAGATTTGGACCAAATGGATTTGGATTATAGATATCTATATAACATTTCATCCTAAATCAAAAGAGTATACCTTCTTCTCAGCACCTTATGGTATCTTGTTCAAAATTGACCATATAATTGGTCACAAAACAGGCCTCAACAGGTATAAGAAGATTGAACTAATCCCATGCCTCCTATGAGTTCATTATGGAGTAAGGGTGGTCTTCAATAGCAACAAAAACAACAGAAAGCCCACATACACATGGAAGCTGAACAGTGCTCTACTCAATGATACATTGATCAAGGAAGAAATAAGGAATGAAATCAAAGACTTTTAGGAATTTAATGAAAACGAAGGCACAACATACCCAAATTTATGGGACACAATGAAAGCAGTGCTAAGAGGAAAACTCATAGCTCTGAGTGCCTCCAAAAAGAATCTGGAGACAGCATACACTAGCAGCTTAACAGCACACCTGAAAGCTTTAGAACAGAAAGAAGCTAATACACCCAAGAGGAGTAGAAGACAGGAAATTATCAAACTCAGGGCTAAAATCAATCAAGTTGAAACAAAAAGAACTATACAAAGAATAAACAAAACCAGGAGCTGGTTCTTTGAGAAAATCAACAACATAGATAAACCTTTAGCCAGACTAACCAGAGAGCTCAGAGACAGTATCTAAATTAACAAAATCAGAAATGAAAAGGGAGATATAACAACAGAAACTGAGGAAATTCAAAAAATCATCAGATCCTACTTCAAAAGCCTATACTCAACACAACTGGAAAATCTGGATGAAATGGACAATTTCCTAGACAGATACCAAATACCAAAGTTAAATAAGGATCAGATAGACCATCTAAATGGTCTCATAGCTCCTAAATAAATAGGAGTCATCGAAAGTCTCCCAACCAAAAAAAGCACAGGACCAGATGGCTTTAGTGCAGAATTCTACCAGACCTTCAAAGAAGACCTAACACCAATACTCTTCAAACTATTCCACAAAATAGAAACAGAAGGAACACTACCCAACTCCTTCTATGAAGCCACAATTT
>BDUI01006496.1:33607-52933 GCA_002335545.1 Apodemus speciosus
AAAAAAAAAAAATCTCGCATGATCTAAAACAACATGAAAATAATAAAGATAGGAAACAAAACAGAAATTTCAGATTTGTAACACTATTTCTGAATGAATTTTAACAACAAATGCATTTTTTGGCCATAAATGTATAACTATAAAGATGTAAACATTATTGAGCCCAGCCGATAATTTATCACTGCAAACATACTAGCCTTCTGTCTGTAGCAGGACTTGAACCACCATTGGAGACTCTCCAGACATTTCTGTCATTGTTGGTGTGACACGGGCAGAGCTGCTCATGTGAAGCAGGAATGGGCGATCTTCCTCGCAGGCTCTGGGGTTTGCTCCTTAAGACTGTGTTCCAGACTCAAGACGCCCGTGCAATGCAAATGGCTGCCACTGTRACAGGCATGCTGGACTTGGGAAGTCCATAGGGGTGGGTTGTGTAGGAGCTGGAGTTTTGTAGTGAAATCTTGACCTAGCATGTGGACCGGCTTGGAACGGATCTCTAGCACAACAGACATCTGGGTTAGAATTGGAGAGAAATGGCTCAGTGGGTAAAAGGGTTTGCTGTGCAAACATAAAGATTTAATTTAAATTCTCTGAACTCATGTAAACAGGAGGATATATTGTGTGTGTGTGTGTGTGTGTGTGCACGCGCACGCATGTGTAGCATCTGAAGTTCCAGTGGTGTTACCAAGATATGGGAAGTGGAGATAGGAATCCCTAGGAGTTACACACCAGCTTGTCTGCATTACACAATGGAAAACAAGATAATGTCTCAAGCAAGATGAAGACAAAGGTGCCCAAGCTTATTTTTTGATTTCTACACACACACACACACACACACACACACACACACACACACACACACACACACAAGGGGGCAGGCGAAGGGAGGGAGGGAGCTGTGAACTACTTGAGTGTTAGCTTTGTTACTTACATTGATCTTAAGTCTAGAGATTGTATATTCTTAGGTGTCTAGTTCTTAAAAAATCTAAGTCTCAGAAGACTGGAGTCTGACATATCCTGTCATAACCCGCAGCATTCTGTTTCCTTTGATGCACATTTCTCTAAATTTTATACTTAGGCTTGATGACTCTGCAACATCATGATATTGATACTTCTGAAACACATTAGCTTTACCCTTAAATCCCTCTTTATATTTCCAAGATTGTTTCTTTTTAAGATGGGGCAGGAAGCACTAAGTAGTTGCTTAACTGGGAGTTAATTTAAATGTGAGAATTTGTCAGATCTCTTGAAAGTCAACAGTGGCGGATTTGGAATGTCTTGCTGGTAAGGCAAGGCCGTATCACATCAGTCTCTGGCTACCATCTTCCCATTTTTATTAGCCAGAAGTTATTTCTCTTGTGATTTTTTTTCTAAACAAAATAGTATACATCTCAAACGTGTGATTCATAATGCTGCCTAGTAGGCACAAAATTAGGAGCTGTTATATTTTGGCCTTCAGTACTGTAAGTAGGAAATCAGAAGAATTTCTAAGTAATTACATGGTGACACCTACTGGTCAAATATACTAAAGATACCAAAACATCTAAGAGAAGCGTTAAAACAACAAAAACCTTCACTAACTTCCAGGTCAAAACTTAGAATTCCTTTTTGAGATATTCATATCTGTGAATAGATTTTAATGTAACCTACTAAACTAGGCAACACATGTGACTGCTATTTTGCTGTTAGTATTAAGGACGCTCTGCATTGGCATCAGGCTACTTTTTACCAAGACTTGGGAGGTCATGGTAGGAAGGCTGAGAGACAAAGGCAATTCTGGACTTTCAACGGCTTCCTCTGCGGGCTGGGGCAAAACATCAAGTACCCACAACCCTGAAGACCTAGTATCTGAAATGATGATAACAAGACTGGCATTTTCATACCATTTTTGGAATTAACAGCAGTTCTTGCAACTCACAGTGTCAGAAGGGTGGCTATCAGCTGAAACTTGTACAGAACCTTTAACATGTTTTCTAAAAGAACTTGAAATACAGGAAAGGATTGAGAAATAGGCCAGCATGTCACATACCCTGAATGTTATTTTGTTTCATTGTCTCATCTCTAATTTGCTAGAAGGAACCTGGTATGTATATTAGTAGTTTTATCAAAAATTGTTTTCTTATATTGCTAAAAAGGATTTTTGCCACTTGGAGACACTGTCTGAATCAATGTTGAGTTTGGGTATCTGCATAAAATTACACTGTGGGTTGATTACACTTGGCTCTCTATAAATAGAGAGCAGTCTAAAAGCTAAGTGGTCATCTGCTTAAGATGAATTGCCTCTTCGAGGTCACCAATTCATGTTCCAGTGTCCCAGGAGAGTTAATTTATTTCTCATGAGTTACCACTTGACTCTGAGAGGGCATTTTAACTTACCAGGCTTAATACAGGACAAATCTTATTATTCCAACTTAGTTATACGGCAATAAACATAGTTTCCTTTCTCTTTTCCAGCTGGTTTGCTCAGTGCTGGAATCATGTCTGCTTTTTTTGTGACCCTACAAGTAATTTAACTTGGTTTGAATCCCAATGAACCTTCAATTTTCAATTAAGACAGTGTGACATTTGAGTTTATAATTTTGAAAAAAAAATGAATTTAAACAAGAATAAGTAAAAGCATATCTCTGTGACAAATGGGTCTTCTGCCCTTTGCAGTCAAATAAGAATATAGAAAACAACACTCTTCTAAAAATATTGCTGATTTTAATTTTGAGGCTCTTAGTCACAGGAGAGATGCTAGCAATCAATGTACAGGAACAAAGAACACCCAAGGGCAAAATCCTGAGCCAAACTCACGCAGAGCCAGGGAGGTGATCTTTACGCTCAAAGCACCTGTTTTCCGTGTTACTCAACCCCGATGAAGCTTTCAGTTTCACTGAGCATTACTATTTAAAAACAGTGCTCAGTATGTCCAAGTTTTTCATGATCTTATTATCAATATAACTACTGTTTGAATAGTGACTTGTCATTCATAAGGGCAACAGAGTTAGCATGACAGAGGAGAGTAGAATAATTCTCCATTTCAGAACAAAAAGGATTTTGTAATATAAGTAGGTCCCGTACATAGGAGCCAGGCAGCATATTTCATGAGATGCTATATTTTAAATCAACAACAACAAAACCCCAATGCAATAATTATAACTTATTGGCTGAGCTGACTTGAGGCTCAAGGGAGATCTCCCTGCACCCAGCTAAGCCCCAGTTTGAACCCACTCATTCTCAAATTATGATTCTGAACCATCCTCATGTTTACTACACGTTTATGTGGCATGAATTCTGTCAAACATTCTTCCAGTGACAAAACTGGACCTTAAAGGTAATTTCTCAAGATGTCTGTGATGATGGTGGCTTTATGTGACTCAAGACCACTAAAGCTACAATTGTAGCAAAATGGCCTACACAGTTACAAAACAAGGCAGAGATTTAAACCAGAGTCTAACAAGCTCAATGACTATTTTTGTATTGATATAGGGTCACAAAAATCTTTCTACACAACGTAAACAGTAACTTAAATGTATGTAACCCTGTATAAAGCCAAATTGAAGTGGTTAGAGCATTTTATACCGAACAAAGAGATCAAAGCAGACCCAACCACCACAATCTTACACTCTATCACTACTTTACTTAACATTACAACAGTAAAATCCATACTGTAAAATGGATTTACTGTACAGGAGAGCAAAGTATTTTTTTATTATTATTACTTTATATATAAACATACTAAAAGTAAGACTGTGAATGTATCCAGCCTTCACAGAGTTAACAGAATAGAAGGAACTGTCAGGTCTGTTCCCAGGGGAATCTACAAGGATAACAGCACTGGGAATCCTGTCAGAGAATAATTTAACTATCCAAGGGCTACGAGGGCCTTGGGAATCTTGTAAAATATTTAAAAGCATTAGTCATGTTTTAGACAAAAATTAAAGCATGTACAGTATATGTTGCAAGTAACATTTACATGCTTTACAAATTTGACATTTTAATATCACCATCAATGCATAAAAGAAACTCCTAATTTGATTTCAAAATCCTGTAAGTAAACTGCAGATCTTAGAGTCTTTTGAAGTAGATTAGTTTTAAGTTCTTTTGCTGGAACTAGAAATTTTAAAAAGTTTCTATCACTGTTTATAAATTTGGTTGCACTTTAAACCCCTTTTAATTACACCATGCGTATCAAAAAAAAAAGTGCATGTAAGTTTGCACAATTAAATCAGTTAAGCAGACACCCAAATTCAGAAGAGAACATTACTAACATCCCAGAATCCTTTTTGTCTCTTGTGCTAGTTTTGCTTATGGAAAACAACATCAGCACGCTGGTTGATGCCAAAGAGACAAGGTTCACCTGGGCAGTGCCAGCCAGCTTAGTTTGTCCCTTACCAGTACTGTCTATGAAGGGATCAAGTGACAGAGGGAGTTCATTTTTCCATGTGGCCAGAGCCAAAGAGATGGAGGGCCATGCCCCCAGTGACTTAACTTTTTTCCACCAGGACTTGCCTCTGAAAGGTTCTACCACCTGCAGTGAACCTTTAAACTTAACATGAGCCTTTGTAGTATACTCCAGATCCAACAGCACCGCCTCCCCTTCCAGGGCAATCTGCTGACCCAGCACCAGCAGCTGCTTTGGAATTCTTTTATGCCTTTTCTTCCTCTTTGTTGCTGGTGATCATAAACATTTCTGCATTGTTTTATCATGGCATTTATGTGAGTTGGCCATGCTGACACATTCAGTCCAGTGTTGATGGGCATTCGGCTGTTTCTTAGTTCAGAGCTATACGACTGCTGTAGACTTACATAATCAAAGCATCAACGTAACATGCAGTTCTGCTGGAGGCATGCCTTGCCCCAGAGTGTAACTCTTGTCAGTATTTGATATAATTTTTCATTTTAGCTATTCTGGAGAGCATGTAGTAATACAGTACTGTGGATTTAATTGTATTTTTGATGATTTATGGAACAGACCACATATTTATTGGCCATTTGGTTATTTTTCTTTGTAATTTTTATTTATTTATTTTTTTGCTAATTTTAGGGTTTCTTTATTATGAACATAAGTCTTTTGTTTGCTATATACATTGCTCAATTTGTGTGTGTGTGTGTGTGTGTGTGTGTGTGTGTGTGTGTAATCTTCAACTCTTAGCTGCATTCTTCATGGTTTTTGATCAAGGCCTAATTTTAATACAATCAAATTTCCTTTGCACTATTATATTGTTTCAGAGAACTACTTTTACCTGTTTTTAAGTTCAGAAAAGTAATTTTTTTGCTGAAAGCCTTAATTGTTCACATGTAGACCTACAATGCATTTGGAAGTAACTTGTGTGCATGGTGAAAGGTACCTGTGATAACCCATTCCTTCCCTCTATCTGCTAGCCCACAGCACGCCCTGAAAAGAGCATTCCTTCTCACCATTCTACTCCTTCTCCACAGGGAACCAAGCACTTCATGTGCTCTCTGAAAGAGTGGTCATGTGGTAGGAGATGGTTCTAACCTCCAGGTGTAATTTGGAGTAAAATACTTGAAGCCTTATTTTAAATCCTTATAACCTGTATAACTTATAGGTAAAGTACTGACATAAAGTAGGGAGATAGATAACTTACTAAAGTTTAAAATATCCAACCGTGAGGAAAGGGAGTTTAGTACTGTTTTAGTACAAAATTGAGTTTTAATTCCCGGATATGAAAGGTAAAATTTAAGACCAACCAACACCTCAAAAAAATTGTTTTTTGTATAGATCAAATTTATATGGCATTAATCAAGGACTATGTATTACAAGAGAAAGAAAAGATTAGGTTCAAAATAGTGTTCAGYTAACCAGTTACTATCCAACACAGGGGAAGAGAAAAGATGGAAGACTAACTACTGTACAAGTCCTTGCACTGATTTGGATGTGATAAGGTCATTCTTAATGTAAAGTCCTAGAACTCTCATTTTGTATTTGTCTTTAATACAGTCAATCCATAGTATTCTCCTCTTCCTTCCTTAAATAGCCCTTTCACCCACTATTTTAGAACACAGTAATGGTTTAACCCCCGTGCCCAGAAAGCTGAAAGCTAAAACAGAACAAAATACTGATGTTCAACCCTTCTTGGGTTAATGAGATTAATCTGTGACTGTGGAGGCAAATTATGAAATACTATCTTAGGGTAACCCAACTATATAGCTGGAGTTGTGGTATAAGGTTCCCAAGTGCATGCAGAGCTGTTACATAAAATATGCAACACTTGGCTATATCTGACTTCAAAAAGGAAAGTGCTGTCCCTTAATACAATATTGCTATGTTTGGAAACATTTTGTTCCCATCGGGGGTTTACAACTCTATCTAAGTAATCAGAGGCCAGGTTGATGCTAAATAAACCATACATTGTATTGAGTAGGCCCCCAAATAAAGACGTGTCCCCTCAAAGTATAAGCAGTACAGTGGTGGGTACACTCTACTTGAGCAATAATAGGGAGCTCTAAAAGAAAAGCACTTCTGTTCAAGTATGAGAATTCAAAGTGATGGAAGGTCACGAAAGACAAACGTGCTTTAACATGAAGGGAGAGAACTTCTGTTTGAAGTTTAGCATTCTACAGTTGAATTTTCAGTTATGTATTGATTAAAATTTTAAAGATATATATTTCAGTAAACTTTAAAAGAAATCTGAAGCACGTAGACTACAATTCCTGTCTGTTACTAACTGTAGCTCTAGCGCTAGTTAACCCTGAAGTTCTTTCAACTTACTCTGTAACCAGCAGACCTCTTCTTTCCATTATGAGTGAACAGACATCTATAAATACAAGAATCACAGCTATGTTCCTGTGCTGGGCCGTACATCAGCTGTGTTACATTAGTCAGATAATATTAACCATTTCATGTCCATGTGGCCTTGTGTAAGATGAAATGGATACCTGAAGCACTGTCCTGGGTTACAGTACCTAATAGCAACGAGTCATTTTTGGCAGATGCCTCAGTGACAAAAGATGATTCATTTAGACTTGAGAACAGTGTAATAAGCTCTGCAGAGTAAGAGGATGAGACACCTCTGGAGTGATGGGGTTAGGGATGTCACTGGAGCTGAGGCATCAACTCATATGAAAATATATTTAATTGTCCCAACTACAGGGTCAAGAATTATTTTTAGTCTAAGAATAAAATTGATACACTTTACACATAGAAGATGCACTACTTTTACTATTATTGTTCTGTGATAACATTGTTTCAAAATAATAAACTAGGGCCAGTTTGATTAGCAGTTAAAAAATATAAGAAGAGTAAAGTCTTCAGTGAATCTAGAATTATCAATGACACTAAAATACAACTTGAAATTTAATGTTGTAGTTCTTYAACATGCTAACTAGCTGTAGCATTTAAGTTATTGCAATGAAAAAACACAAGCCGTCATAGACAAATGTATGATTTATTTTTGGAAAAAAATAATTAAAGTTTTCCCAATAAAGAGGAGAATTAACACTAAAAGACCATACATACCCTGGTTACAAGTTGATCTCATTTTCTAGACTCTAGATGTGTTCAACATGTACTCCAGAATATGAGCTAGCATTTGCAATTCTGAACCCCAAGTCACCTGTCGATGTAAACCCAAAAGTGGTGAAATAAATACCTAGAGACAAGAATCCTCCAGAAGCTGCGTCCATGAGTGTTTATACAGAGCAATCCATTACAGACAACAGCGCTGCAGCGGTCACAGGGCCACTTGCTAGTTTCCACTGAGCTTCCTCATGATGTGGCTGTCTGCTGTTGCGTTAGTGAAGATACTTCCTACCACCACATGAGTACCCCAGAGACTATGACGGATCACTTTACAGCAGCCAAGGTCATCAACAGAGAATCCCAAATGCCGGTACCGTTCATCTGTTTCAAAAAGTGTGTTGTTTGTATATGGTCCAAAAAACTGGGGGAAATAAGAAATGAAATAGTATTTTCATTAGAAAGATACTGTAAGAAAATTTATATAAATGTAAACGTCTGTTTCATTGTATTCTATAGCCAATAAAATGTGACATTTAAACCCTAAACTATTCTAACACACCCTTCCCAGTTCTTATGCATGCTGGAAATGGGAAATGAATCACTTAGTAAATTTCAAACTACCTAGAATTGAATGCATAGCATTATACAAACTTTAAAGATGAATGAATCCTATGAGCATTATGCATGACTCATCTCCATCTATCTCTTCTATGAAAGGGGACTAAAGGATAAAGTCTTCTAGTCTACATGACACTGTACTTGACTGAAAAGCAGAAAGTATGCATTRGTATCTTAAAATTAAAAAAYGAATCTACTACTTCTTGTGATTGAAGTATGTSGCCACGACTACGTAAACACTTCCAAAAAGATACTTCTCTAATTTTTTGCACTTTATTATTTTCTTAACTCCAAAATACTTTGGTCCTTTAAGAAACCAGACTAGACTACAGTACTTTCTAAGCTTTAGCTTACAAAAAAGTAAACATATATACATCATTAACAAAAACAGTGCAGTATATGTCTCCTAGAATAATGAAACCAATGGACTTCTAATAATCCTACTTCTTTGGATAATATTTTGAGTTGCAAAAAAGTCTAAATGTATTTTGTTTGTTTTGTTTTTGTTTTTTTGGCCAATAGGACAGTTATAAGAAGAACTGTTATCTACTCCATATAACATAGCTTCCAAAAGCTTACTTACTGCCAAGCCAGATGATGGGTCAATGAAGTCAGCCCAGTATCCTTCAGCCCGAAGAGCATAGCAAATTTCCTTAGCACCATTAATGAACTGCAGGGGGAAAAGATGAAATCAGTGCTCAACCCAGCAGCACTTAGATTGGTTTACAGTCCTTAAAATAAAATGATAAATGAGTATCTTTTGCATAAAAGGACAAACTAAGACAGTAATGTCAGATTTTCACTACTTCAAAACATGGTTAATACAAATTTAACTTATATAATAAAACCTAAATGTTCTAATTTTCTTCTAATTTCTTTTATTTATTTTTTTTAAAAAGTATATCTAGCCTCAAGATAGGGCTTCTACACACATGAAGCCRTAAAACTTCCACAAGATTTTAAAAGAGTTAAAATTTGAATCTGGAGGAGAGGGATTCTGGAAGCCGTACTCCTAGCTCGGGAGCTCATTGCAGTTACCTAACAGCTACTGAGGAAGGGAGAGTCGGTTCTACACGGAAGTCGATTCCATTGGTAGATTGCCCAAGACCCAGTGGACAACCACACACACATGTGCATATGGTAAGCACAAGCTGAACTTAGCAGGTTTTTTTTTTAAAGACATGAAGTTGGGAGGTAAATATGTTGGGGATATTTGTGCAAGTAACACAAAATGATTTAAGATTGAGATGGGAAACCTATACAACGTTCTGGGAAATATCTGAGCAAATTTCAAAGAATACGATGCCAGTAAGTAGCCTTGACTACCAGAACCTAAGACAAAGCAAATCCTTTTCCCATATCATGTGTGGTTGTCTCTTTGTATATACACCTCTCTACTACAGGCAGAGAGTTCTTTGACATAGCTCTTGTGCTTGTATGCTCACATTAAAGTAAAATGATTGTTACTTCTGAGTTTCTAGGAGAGGAAAACGGTAAACCCACTGGATCAGCTCTGAAAAAAAAAAAGTGTATCTAAATCAGTTCTGTACTATTAACTCATATGTCCTAACTTTCAAACACATAGGTTATTTTTTGTATAATGAAGATCACAAATAGATAAGCAAAAAGTAAAAAAATAAATGAAAAAACAAACAAACAAACAAACAAACAAAAAATAAAACAAAAACCATAGCTCACCTATCTACTGGTTAATAGAGGTTGTGAAACAGGGCTATAGAGTCAGTCCTGCAGTTAAGGGCTGCTCTTCCAGAAGACCTGGATTTGATTCTTAGCTGCCGCATGTCAGCTGACAACTGTCTAACATGCCAGTTCTAGGGAATCTGACTTCCTCTTCCGGCCTCTGTGGGCACCAGGCACAGAAATAAATATAGCCAAATACCCATAAATAAATGACATTGTGAAAGATTCAATTATTGTTTGTCCTTCAAATGTATCTATCCACCCATATAGCCACAGAATAGTTCTGAAAAGGTAATTACAAATCAATTAAAATGGGACTGTGACATAGTTCAATCAGAGTTTACCCAAGGCTCTAGGATAAATCACTAGCATATTACATAAAACAAAACAACAAAATCTGAATACATAGATAATYGGAGCAGAGGAATAAACTGATAGATTCWGTGTATACTTGTGAATATACCATGTCCAGGTCAGCATTTTAGTCTAACTATCTTGATTTCTATGGTGTACTTGCCAACCACAACTGTAAGCAGTAAAAAGCTGAAGTCTAGACTAGCCTGCTGACAAAAAGCACAATGGATGTCTAAAACCTAAGGGCATGCCTTTAACTCCAGTTGAAACAGAGACTAAAACTATTGTATTGAAAGCTATAAACTATGATGCCCAAGAAGAAGGAAGGAGAGGCCCCTGGTCCTGGAAGGGCGCAGTGCAGCAGTGTAGGGGAATACCAGGATAGGGAAGTGGGAAGGGGTGGATTTGGGAACAGGGGGAGGGAAGAGGGCTTACGGGACTTTCAGGGAGGAGGGATCCAGGAAAGGGGAAATTATTTGAAATGTAAATAAAGAATATATCAAGAAAAAAAAAAAGAAAGCTATAAACCGATCAAAATATGCAAGGCAACTATTATGCTTCAACAGTCCTGGTTTTTGAGAAAATGGGAGCAAATATCAGCCTTCATCTCTAGAAATGTATTTGAAAGCATGACACGCATGCCAGTTTTTGTCAACTGGACACACGCTAGGGTCTTCTGGGAGGAAGAAAAAATGTCTCCATCCGATTAGCCTGTAGGCAAGTTTGTGGGGCATTTTCTTGATTAACAACATATATGGGAGGATCCAGCCTATTATGGATGGTGCCATCCCTACACCATCTTGGGTTATATAAGCAGGCTGCGCAAGCCTTGGAAAGCAAGCCAGTAAGCAGTGTTTCCCCACGGTGTCTGCTTCAGTTCCTGCCCTGACTTCCCTCAGGGATCACCTGTGACCAGGACATGTAAGCCAAGTAAATTCTTTTCTCCCCAAGCTGGGTTTGCTGTTAATTGCAGCAACAGAAAGTAAGCTAGGACAGAGTGGAATCCAAGCCAAGTGGTGATGTCACCGAGTTCAGGACGCAAAAAGATAAGAATTTTGGACTGCTGAAACACCTGCGATTTGTCTGTCAGACTAGTGCAGAGAGATAGACACACATTAGGCTCCTGAGAGGTACCCTGGTTGCTTAGCAAAAAGCTGAGCTGAGTAAGCAAGAGGYGAGATTATTTTAACAGACCTAGCAAATACCCATTTGAAACTTGAGAACTGAAAGGTAATTTGCAGGGATCACACAGGCTGGGGAACATGGATTTCTGGTCCATCAAGAGTGAAGACATGCAGCACTTCTGGCATTTAGCTGACTCTGACTCTAATGGCCAAGACTCAGGAATGCAGAATATATTCTACACCAAACACTAGCAAATTATAGTCCCACAGCAAGTCAAGCTCACTGCCTGTTTGGATAAGTCATTTTACTGACAGCCACATCTGTTCATTTATTTAATGTCTATGGTTGTTTTCACAGTGTAAGGCAGAGCTTATAGCTGAGATGGATGGTACAAATATCTATGATGTACACACCCCCCATCTAAGGATTTATTTTCTACAGTTTTTGTTATCTGTGGCCAACTGCCCTCAAAACACACTAATCTTAGAAATGATTAAATAATTTGTAGGTTTTAATTGTCAAGCCATTCTGAGTAGTGTGATAAAATCTCACATTACCTGGCGAACCGGCCTGGGATATGAACCATCTCTTGATTCATTGCACCCATACAGATGCTATCTACCTGTTAGACACTTAGTAACCATCTTGATTATCAACTTGACTGTGGAGGTATACCAGTAACTGTGCAGAGTAGCCATTATTTTCCTTAATAATGTCCCCACTGTGCAACACCAGGGATGCTTGCAATTAGCATACATCAAAGAAAAAACTTCTTTTAAGCAAAAGGCAACAGTATACAAAAGGAGCCCCCAGTCACACACTTTGTTTATAACAGTTATTCCGGAGTATTAGTGATAACGGTTAGATGCACTGCTGACATGACTCAGCTCTAGCACAGGCTTATACATGCTCTCTAGTCAAAGTTATGCTCTTGCTCTTGCCCTCAGTGGATAAAGAGGACAACTGGAACTTGCTAAAGTTTATAGGAGGCGACCATGTTTACACTAATGAGGCAGACCATAAATGGAATTACTCACACTACTGTCATATAATTCGTAATCAAACTGAATCTAAAATAGCAGTTTTCAAAAACAGCCAGAAGACTGACTGACAGCAACCAACAAGAAGGGGCCTTGTATACTCCAGTCAGCACGATAACAAAGTCCTCCCTCCTCTGAGCCTGCTAAGAAGTAACTGACAGAGCCAGTCTGCTCCGAGGTCTGCTTCCACCTCCTTCAGCCCCTCTTCACACTGCCAGTCTTCTGTTCAGCTTTCAGAAAGCACTTGATCTGCATTAGACTGAGAAAGGCAGTTACGCATGGAAACTGGAATTTGACCTGCTTTCCTATTTTGACCCTCGATTTAACATACTACAAACTTGAGAGCCTAAGTCTAGCCTCACTTAGGAGTAAGTTTTATAACACAAAGCTGAGTCCCACTCACTCCCAGGCTGCCAACTGGTCACTCCATGCTCAGTAAGGCAAACTCAGAGCTCCCATCACTGCGCTGCCTGTGCGCATGGCTGGGGGAGGGCTCTAACTTCCTCTTCTGTGGTCTGGGCCACTGGTAAGTAAGTCACTTTGCTCAAACTGTAAGTTTACTTGCCACAAGTTTTTCTTTTTTCAGAATTACATTTATCATTTTTTTTACATGTTTTACATAAAATTGAGTGACTCCTACACAGGCATAGCATCTACACTAATTTTTCTCTCCATATTTACTTTTGGTGATATATATTAAATAATGTGCGCTCTCTCTCTCTCTCTCTCTCTCTCTCTATATATATATATATATATATATATATATACACACACACACATATATATATATATATATATATATATATATTATTATTATTATTAGCCACACTCAATGTTAAGAGCAATGGCTGTATTTCATTATCTTTGTAAGTCTTAAAAGTCATTATATCATATTCCAACTTAGTGAAAAAAGTCACTCCTAAAAACTAAAAAGAACAAAACAATACAACCAAGCATGTATAAAAGTTAACTAAAAGAATCTCCATTACAAGCACCAGCAAATGTCTTATGATTTCTATTCATCAAAGGCAAACACTGACATCTGGTGGAAAAAATCAGAATTGGACATGGAGAATATGTTACAAGTGGTTCCAACAAATTCATTAACATACTTTAATTAAAATGTTTTTCCACAGAAATTTAGCTTTACAAGTCAAAGTCCACACTTGTCACAGGAATCTGAACTATACTGGAGTCAATACCAAATTAGGTCAAAAGAATGAGCTCTGCGGCAGCTCACTGTGTGATAAGAACTATACATTTAATAAGCTTTTAATATATAAATAAGATGTCTGTTAATATTGTGTACTTTAATTCTCTTAAATCTGGAAGTATGTCTGTTTTTAGATAAGGTTTTTCTATGTTTTCCATAGCTATCCTAGAACTCACTATATAGACCAGGCTAGCCCCAAACTCCCACAGATCCTGCCTCTGACACCTGAGTGCTGGGATCAAAGGTGCAGGCTATCACACAAGCCTCAATGTCGTATGCCTCTATATAATTCCATTGTAATTAGGATATAACAAATGTACTCACATCTGTTAAAACACTATGATATGTATTAGTAAGCTCTACGTGGTACATTTCAGTAATATGTTATTACCATAAAATACTGCTGATTATGTAAACTTTAATATATTATCACAAATGAAGAGAACCATCTAGTTAACCTTAATAAGTAATACAATGCCTGACCCTGTCTTACAGAGTCTTGATATGTCACAGAAGGTATAGGGGGAATGCAGGAGAGGGACAGAGTCTTGATATGTCACAGAAGGTATAGGGGGAATGCAGGAGAGGGACAGTCTTGATATGCTACAGAAGGTATAGGGGGAATGCAGGAGAGGGACAGAGTCTTTATATGCTACAGAAGGTATAGGGGGAATGCAGGAGAGGGACAGAGTCTTGGAGTAATATATTTTAGAAAAATTTGGAAAAGGAATAAATGGAACAAATGTTTCAAGAATATTAAGAAAGGAAACATTGGAAAAAAACCCATTATTTACTTAAGTCATGTGTGTGGCTATTTTGCCCGCATGTATGGTGCTATGAAAGCCATAAGAGGCCAATGGATCCCCTGGAACTGGAGTTACAAGTCACCATGTGGGTACTGGGTATCAAACCCATGTCCTCTGGAAGAGCAGCAAGTGCTCTTGACTGCTGAGCCATCTCTGCAACCCCTGAAAGTAGTGGGTTTTTTTCCTTGAAAAATGGTGTTATTTTTTTCAGTGTCTGAAATACTTCACAGAAAAAAACAGACCAAAAAACACAATTTCTCTCATGCAAAAGATAGTAGTTGCACTGGCTAAATGCATTAGTGATAACTCAACGATTACCAGTATGTATTGGTGTTGGGTTATAAGGAAAGGAAATCAGACTTTTAACAGAGTCTGGATTTCAGTTCTCTACTTGTTTCCCTGTAGCTTTTGGTTTCTGGTTTACTATAAATCTGTCAGCTCCATGAGTCTGAATCTGTTCCTACCCGAATGCTATTGTGTCTCATCTGTCCCTATGTCCATTCCCCACAAAGGGCTTTTGCTCTGTATCTACTTAATGGCACAGAAAAGCATCACATGGGGAAGGAATGAAGGGTACTTTACAGAAATCTTTAACAGAGTTTTATAAGGGATAAAGTCAGACTCCTACTGCCTCAGAAACAATAAGAAAAGTCAACATTCATTTATCAAATAATATCCATGTGCTGTTTTCAGCATTTATGGTGGTTATTTATTGTGTAAGGTTTCTTCCAAACTGTTGGTTGCTTTCAGCAAATGATTACCCCAACACAAATATACACATTTATTATTCTGGGTTAGGGCATAAAAGAGTACATAAGATTACAGCTATGCAGTAGTTTCTATTGTAAAAGTTGATTACATGGGAAATCCAAGTCAAGTAAGGTTGCTGCTATATTGTTCTCTTAAAGGCAGGTTAAAAAAACAAAAACAAAAAACAAAAAAACACAGGCTGAAGGGGCTGGAGAGATGGCTCAGCAGTTAAGAACACTGACTTTCTCCTCGAGGTCCTGAGTTCAATTCCCTGCAACAACATGGTGGCTCACAACTATCTGTAATGGGATCTGATGCCCTCTTCTGGTGTGTCTGAAAACAGAAACATAAAATATATACGTGTGTGTGTGTGTGTGTGTGTGTGTGTGTGTGTGTGTGTGTGTATAAAATAAATAATTCTTAAAAAAAAACCATAAAACCTGCTTACTCTACTGAAGAACAGCAGTCTAAGTCTAAAGTAACCTCAATATGTATTATTAATTCATATAAGAGGGAGTTTTATAAAATTACGTGTCACCATGACTGGTGTAGTGGCATTTGAGTATGACAACATTACATTACCTTCTCCAAGAGTGCCTCTCTCTCAACCTCTACCTCTTCACTCCAGACAGTCATGTCATTTTCAGTTTTCTGGGTTACAGTCAGGATCATCAGTTTGCTATTAGCCACTTCGGGAAAAAGTGACTCAAAATCTAAAAACAATAACATAAATCCCAAGAAGAAAACAATTAGCTTTACACAAAGAGCTATGGTCCCCAGAACTAACTCCCTCACATAGAATGAGTCCCACTGTGCTGAGGCAGATGTACTAGCGGTGCACGTGCAGCTTTGGAAGAGTGAGGTGAGCGCAGCCTGACGGCGAGCTGACAATGACAGCCCTGATGGTTACACTGCATTACAGCTTTGCTTTTAACATCATTTTCAAATGAATTTATTATTAAGAGCTTTCTGACCACTGGCCGAAGTGCAGAGACTAAGTGACTAGTATATAGCCACAATGGGCCATTTATGCCCCACCAGCTCCTAGAATTCAGGGAGGATGGCACACAACAGGACCTCCAGTACTTATGAACTCAGAGAAGCTATGCAGAAGACTGGCACAAAATGAAGACTATTAACACTCCAGCAGGGAGCAGAGAGAGGGYCACTAGTGCCCACCCCAACTGAGGAGCTATGGATGGTCGATGGCATCTAGGGAAAACGACTCAGTTTTCTTTAAGGGTGTGGCTCCTGGTAGGTTGAGCATGTTCTTAGCAGCACCTAATGGACTCCATAGTTTATTTCTAAAGAAACAGAGAAGGAGTCTGGTGGGCTGGGTATTCAGGTGGGTGGTAGGAGATCCTCAAGAACAAAGAGGAGTGGAAATGAATATAATCGAAATTCTCTGTATAAAATTCTCAAAGATTCTTCTTTGCATATTATATATAAACTTATAGAAATCATAGTTACAAGAGTAGAAACATGAGGTTTAAGGGAAGTTACTATAAATCCTATTATTCCTTTATTATTGAACATTAGTTCAGATGTGAGAGATCAAGCAATCATTTCTATCTAGACATTAAATATCAACATATGGCCTTCCAAGTACTCTATGTCCTTTGTTAAACATATGAAGATATTACTACCATTATCTAATACACATTTTGCATTTCAGTATAGAAAGTAGGAGGACACCTCTCCGCAGCAGCTCTGGACATGTCTGGATTGCACATTCAACTCTGGCACTTTCAAAGTAAGTTTCTGCACTGTTAATTTCTTGCTCAACAGGTACATCACTATCCTGTGGAAACAAGGACAAGGATGAAAGGAAAATTTTGAGTTTGAATTACATACCATATTTTTAAAGAATTTAACTTCAAATTTTTATTTAAATATTAAATATTTCTCTGATATTCTGGCCTAGGAACAGAATTTGACTGAGAAACAGGCTGAACTGCAGTAAAAAATGTTACAATGTTACCTTTTGTGATACTTTGTATTATTGTAAAATTGGGATAATGCTAATTTCAGAAATAAGTCAAATNCACTAGTGCCCACCCCAACTGAGGAGCTATGGATGGTCGATGGCATCTAGGGAAAACGACTCAGTTTTCTTTAAGGGTGTGGCTCCTGGTAGGTTGAGCATGTTCTTAGCAGCACCTAATGGACTCCATAGTTTATTTCTAAAGAAACAGAGAAGGAGTCTGGTGGGCTGGGTATTCAGGTGGGTGGTAGGAGATCCTCAAGAACAAAGAGGAGTGGAAATGAATATAATCGAAATTCTCTGTATAAAATTCTCAAAGATTCTTCTTTGCATATTATATATAAACTTATAGAAATCATAGTTACAAGAGTAGAAACATGAGGTTTAAGGGAAGTTACTATAAATCCTATTATTCCTTTATTATTGAACATTAGTTCAGATGTGAGAGATCAAGCAATCATTTCTATCTAGACATTAAATATCAACATATGGCCTTCCAAGTACTCTATGTCCTTTGTTAAACATATGAAGATATTACTACCATTATCTAATACACATTTTGCATTTCAGTATAGAAAGTAGGAGGACACCTCTCCGCAGCAGCTCTGGACATGTCTGGATTGCACATTCAACTCTGGCACTTTCAAAGTAAGTTTCTGCACTGTTAATTTCTTGCTCAACAGGTACATCACTATCCTGTGGAAACAAGGACAAGGATGAAAGGAAAATTTTGAGTTTGAATTACATACCATATTTTTAAAGAATTTAACTTCAAATTTTTATTTAAATATTAAATATTTCTCTGATATTCTGGCCTAGGAACAGAATTTGACTGAGAAACAGGCTGAACTGCAGTAAAAAATGTTACAATGTTACCTTTTGTGATACTTTGTATTATTGTAAAATTGGGATAATGCTAATTTCAGAAATAAGTCAAATYATATAGCTTTGCCTACAGAAAGCATTGAGGTAGTTACCCAGTTGAAATTTAGCCATATCTTATATTATGCCCTTTGAGAGGAATTGAGAGTACTTAAAAACTAAAATATATTTTAAAGTCCAGCTTTTACTCTCAAATACAATGGATGTAACAGAGAAAAAGCAGTATTTCTAAAGCTGCAGCTCAGCATGAAGCTGCTACAGTACTGAGGCTTCGGGATGGAGAATGAAGGAAACTGCTTCGCCAGCAGGATTCAGAAAACGCTGAAATAGCAGCAAGTGGTGGGGCTATTCCAGGGACAATACAGGTTCGGGATCAGGAGGGAAACAATGCCAACAAACCAGGAGGGCTGCAAGTCGATTATTACTGCTACTGTTTTCCCTTTTCATATAAAGAAACAAAGGCTCAGACAGATTAAATGACTTTCTCAAAGTCTCGAACTAAGTGCTACAGCCAACACTTAACCCAAGATTTATTCTCTTTCCCTAGTCCATTATGCTGTAATATAATGTCTCTAAGAATGCAAGTTAAAGAAACAGGTCTTGAAACCTGACAACAATAAGTTATGATCAAATTCACACACTGGAGCAATGCGACTGACAGTGTTTGTGGGGACATACTCATGGGGAGGAAGGATGGGCCTATAATAAATAAAGATATTAATATATAAATTACATATAATTACACAAATATATTAATTGTATAATTAATTAAATATTAAGTTATACTGTAGGTTGCCTTATGTTTATCTGAATATAGAGGAAGGATGGCTATACTATTCCCATGACTGATTAGACAGGAATAAAGACAAACTTTAAGGGGATAAAAGGACCAATTTAGTATCAAACACAAAATCTGGGACTTACCAGATATCCAAATTAAGACAGCCACTTGGCAAATGTTAGAAATAATACTGACTTAAGAATTATAAATTTAGGAATTGAAAGTGCCAATGAACAAGTAACTAAAGAATAACTTAAATGAGAAGATTAAGAACAGAATTTGTGGGAAAGATCAAGTATTTGGTATGAAGAAGAAGAACAAAGAAATGAGAGGCCTAATTTTGCTCCTCGGAGCCGTGCCTGCCTTTGCTTGCGCCTTGAGGCTGTTTGCAAGGATTGTATTGGGCGTCTCTGAGTCTGTGCTCATCAGACTGGTCTGTAGTTTTCTTCTGTTGCACTTTTACCTGGTTTAAGGATTAATGATAGTGGGTTCACAAGAGATGTTTTGAAGTGCTCCTTTCCTTTCCTTTCCTTTCCTTTCCTTTCCTTTCCTTTCCTTTCCTTTCCCTTCTTTCTTTTAATACTGTTTAAGAAGGACTAGTAGTAGA
>BDUI01006497.1:19308-31138 GCA_002335545.1 Apodemus speciosus
TACACACACACACACACACACACACACACACACACACACACACACACACACACTTAAAAAAACAAAGAAAGAGAAAGCCAGAAAAGGACTTGGCCATACAAAATTATAGTTAAAACATAAAATATAAAGACAAAGAAAACGTACTGAAAGTTACATTAAAGAAGCAGTTAAGTCATGTGCAAACACAAACACATTCAAATGACAGCTGAATTTTTTAAAGAGATCATTAAGAGCCAGGAGAACATGAAATGCTGCTCTGAAAGCCAAAATATAACAACCTAAGTTACTATGTCCAGTAAAGCTATCCACTATAACTGAATGAGAAAAATTACCTTCCCATTATATAGACAAACTAAAGGAATAGAAACTATACTTGAAGAAGTCTTCTGCGTTGAAGAGAACTGCAGATACATATGTGAGGCCACATGAAAAATTAAACTATGCTAGAAAAACAGTTAAGCAGATGAAGAACAGGAATACATGAACTACTAAAACACTGAAAAATGATAAGAAATAATAATATTCAATAATAAATTAGGTAGAAATGGTCCCAACTCTCCTACCAAAAGATTTGGGCTACCATATTGGACTAAAAAATATGGTTCAGAAAATTGTCTCCAGGAAATACACTTTACTAGGACATACCTTTTTTAAAACTTGAATTCTAATAAAATTGAAAGTATAAAATAAATGCATAGATTTAATGACACATATGACCCACAAAGTTAAACTGAAAGGAAATAAACAAGTTAAATGGATTGAAACAAATGATGAGATTCAAGCAGTAAAAAAATGTTCTAACTTAAAAAATTACCACCAACAATCCAGGCTCAGAGGCATTCACTGCTAAAGCCAGGCATAGCTTTAGGACAGAATTAATGGCACTAGTATGTTCAAATTGTTTCATAACACAGAAGGTGAAGAGATATTTGCTTTATACCGATCTCTTCATAAAGTAGTTTACCCAGATACACACACTAGATAAACAACCAAAAAGAAGGAAAATTTAAGTCAATCTCTCTGACTCACAGTTCCTCAAACAATACCTTAGAGTAAACTTGGCCATAGAAATAAAAGATCTCTATACTAAAAACTTTAAAACACTGAAAAAAGAAATTGAGTAAGAAAATAGAAGATGAAAGAACCTTCTATTCTCATAGATTGGCGGAATTAATATAGTAAGAATTACCAGTCTATACCAAAGCAATCTCCAGTACACATGTAATTCCAAAACAAAATTCTAATTCACAGAATAGGAAACACACACACACACACACACAAAACAAACAAAAATATAAAATAAAAGGAAGCAGAAGATATGCAGAGTGAAAAGAACAGTGTTAGAGATACTGTCATACCTGATTTCAAGTTATTCCACAGAGCCATTGTCAGGGCTTATGCTGGTTTAGTAAGTGGTGGTTGTTAGTTCTCCTCTAAGATCTGTGACTTCAACAGCCTTGAGTAGTTGGCTAGGTTTCCAGTACCAGGCATGGTTTCCTCTTGTTGAAGAGATTTTAAGTCCGTTTAGAAAACAGTTAGTTACCACCGAGATGTGCATGCACCCTTAGGGTTTTCATATCAAACTGGTTGTTTTGGATCAAATCTTTCCTGCCTGGGTAGAACTGTTGGTTACCTTCCTCCTTTGGAACTTCACTGCATCTCCTGATACCATGAACGTTAGTCCTCAGGGGGCCTCTGAACACTTATGAAGCACATGGTGTCTTAATCCATAACTACATTCTAGATATTTGTCCTTATACCCACAGAAAATTGTAGTCCTCGCCCCTTATCAAGGAACTTCTGTTTGCAGCAGTTGGAGACCATTATAGAAAACCACAAGCAATTAAAGTGCAGAGTTGTAGAGTTCAGTCTGAATGAATATATCTACAGTAGAGATCCCACACCACAGGCATCATTGCAGAAGAGTGGGTGGAAAGATTGTAAAATGCAGAGTGTGGGGGAGTTTGCTGTGAGAATGAGTCTTCTAGAAATGTCAGAAGCTACACTCACCAACATGACTGCCCAAACACGGGCTGAACAAGGGCAACAACAATAGACATGCTACTGTGGATGGGAGTAGAGAATCCAGGAGGCCTCAACCCGACACAAAGAACTATTGGCAGTTAGGGGATACTGAGGAGAATGGGAGAAATAGTTCTCCCCAGTGAAGAGCACACCAATTGGTTTTCCAATACCAAATGGTCAGCCCTGAAAATGTATATACTAGTAACATTATACACACTGAGCAAAGTATTTATGTATTATGTATGTATGTTACATACATATTTTTCCCCCGAATTAAGCCATAAAACCTAGAGCTACTATTTTAACCTTCCCCTACTTCTCTGTCATAAAGAAATTCTCTGAGCAACTTTATCTGACTCAGAGATCATGAGGCCCTCATCCCAGAAAGGATCCTATGGACCTAGAGAAATGAACAATGCACAGGTCACAAGGAAGCTAACAACACCCCCTCTAAGCTTCCTCCTTTCAGTCTATTACGTTAGATGCAACAACAGCAATTAATGAGAAAAGGGACCATGAATATAAAAAAGAGAGCAAAGAGAGTTATATGAGAGGGTTTATAAAGAAGAATGGGGGGGGCGGTAAATGACAAAATTATAATCTCAAAAAATAAAATAAACAGCATCTTTGTGTGACACTGTAGTGTTGAAACTGCATTTCAAATTGGAAGTGAAATTATTAGTATTATTTTTCAAATTTTTGCATATGAATATGTATGAACGTGTAGCTATGCACTTCAAATTTTAAAACATTCTCTTAAAATAATTTTATCAAATTTGTCCTTTGAAAATTTTAAACATTTGTGTAGGTCATACTGATGAAGGTATACTTCCCCAAATGAAGTGTGGTCATTTCAAGTATTTGACGTAGTTCCAAATATGGACACTAGATGGTGGAAGTGGATTTCTTAAAAAAAAAAAAAAAAATGGCTTTCACCCTTCCAGCCATTGCAAAATAAGAAAACAAGTGGATGCAAGACAGCTTTAACAAATGTCCAAAGGCTTAGGATTTTCTTATGGAGTTAAGGACAAAATATTAAACTGATTGCTTGCAATGCAACAAAAGTTCATATTACGATAGTTTTGTCTGAAGACAATGCCAAATTTTTAGACCTAGAAATGTCACTTTTGAAATTAAAACATGGATCTATATAAAAATTACTAGTTCTTTCACAGAGAAAAGAGGATTTAGACATTGTCAAGATAATTCCTCGACAGAACTCTGTGGCCTGCTGAAAGTCACGTGTTGATCGCTTTTGTGAATAGAAGTGCTATCATGAGTCACATTTGCCCTTGAGCCCGGCTCCTGAACAACCTGCAAAGTGCTTTTTCTCTTTAAATCAGTGACAAAGAGAAAGCCTTCATATATTAGCAGCCTTAGAACTGACTGCTTAAAATATGTGAGATTTCCATAGAAAATTACCATTTATAAAAGAAACTTTTTTTTTGGATTTTGAATTCATTTAATTTAATAATGTGAAAATAGAGATGATGTTAGCCCGCAGTGACTGTGTTTCTGAAGATATTTTTGGCTGAGAAGTATTGTCTTGAAGGCTCATAACGTTTAATTTATCGTGTCTAGTTCTTGTCATTTCATTTTCTCACTCAGGGAAACAGGATTCCCCAAAGCATTTGCAAACATCTACACGCGTGTTCTTGGAAGAGTGAGACAAACTGAGAGAAGAGTGGAAGGGCCTTATTGCCTTATTATTTTGTTCCACTGGAATGTTGAGCTGTTTTGTCTCTACTGCAGAAACTAGCATATTGTGTAAAAAGAATAATAGAAGTAATGTAATGGAGCCTTTAAAGAGCAAAGTCTTTAACATATACCTTTAAAATACAATCAAACTCCAATGGGTCTCTCTGTGTGTGTCTCTGTATAAAACATATCAATAAAATTAAAGATTGAATATATAAATAAAGTGCACTTAGGGAACATTTTATACATTCATTTCTGTCAAATACATAACTATACACTCATTTTAGAAAGAAAAATAATATAATAAATTTATTTTGTTTATTTATTCATTTTTATTATTATTCTTTAATCTTTTTTACAGTCCAGTCATTATCCCCCTCCCAGTCCGCCCTGTGACTGTTCCTCATCCCATTCCTCCTGCCCCCGCCCCGCCTGCCCCCCCTCTCCAAGAGAATGCCCCCATTACCCCCATCCTGTCTCCAGGAGCATGTCCCCACCCCTACCCCCACCTCCACCTCATCAGATCTTGCCACTCCCTGGGGTCTTAAGTCTCTACAGGGTTAGATGCATCTTCTCTCACTGAGGCCAAACCAGGAAGTCCATTACTGTATATGTGTCTGGGTCCTCAGACCAGCTCATTTATGCTGCCTGGTTGGTGGCTCAGTATCTGAGATATTTTGGGGGTCCAGATTAGTTGAGACCGATGTGGTCTTCCTATGGGATAGTCCTCCTCCTCAGCTTCTTCCAGATTTTCCTTAATTCAACCACAGGGATCCCTAGCTTATGTTCATTGGTTGGGTATAAGTGTCTGTGTCTGTCTTAGCTGCTTGTTGGGCCACTCAGAGGACAGCCATGCTAAGCTCCTGTCTGTAAGCACACAATAGCATCAATAATAGTGTCAGAATTTGGAGCCTCCCCTTGTGATGGATCCCAATTTGGGCAGGTTACTAGACCCCCTTTCCYTCAGTCTCTTCTCCATTTTTGTCCCTGCAGTTCTTTTAGACAGGAACAATCCTGGGTCAGAGTCTTTGACTATGGGATAGTAACTGCAGCCCTTCACTTGATGCCCTGTCTTTCTACTGAAGATGAACTCTACAAGTTCCCTCTCCTCATTGTAGGGCATTTCATCTAAGGTCCCTCCCTTTGAGTCCTGAGAGTCTCTCACCTCCCACATCTCTGGTGCATTCCAGAGGATCTCCCTGCCTTCTGCCTCCTGAGGTTGTCTGTTTCCATTCTTTCTGCTGCTTCACTCCTGTTTCCCATACCCCCAAATACTTGATCATGTTCCCCTGTTCTTCTCCTCCTACCCTCTCCCACCCAGGTCCCTTTCTCCCTCTGCCCCCTGTGATTGCTTTCCTTTCCCTCCCAAGTGGAATTGAGGCATCCTCACTTGGCACTTTAGCATGTTGACCTAGAGTTCTGTGGATTGTATCCTGGGTATTATGTACTTTTTTTTTTGGCTAATATCCACTTATTAGTGAGTATATACCATGCATGTCATTTTGGGTCTGAGTTACCTCACTCAGGATGATATTTTCTAGTTCCCACCTGAAAACTCTAGAACAAAAAGAAGGAAACACATCCAAGAGGAATAGAAGGCAGGAAATAATCAAACCCAGGGCTGAAATCAACCAATGAGAATCAAAGAGAACTATACAAAGAATCAACAAAACCAAAAGCTGGTTCTTTGAGAAAATCAGCAAGATAGATGAACCCCTAGCCAAACTAACTAAAGGGCCTGGAGACAGTATCCAAATTAACAAAATCAGAAATGAGAAGGGGGATTCAACAGAAACTGAAGAAATAAAAAAAATCATCAGATCCTACTACAAAAGCCTGTACTCAACACAACTGGAAATTCTAGATGAAATGGATGACTTTCTAAACAAATACCATGTAACCAAAGGCAAATAAAGAGCAGGTAAAGTATTTATACAGGTCCACATCACCTAAGGAAATAAAAGCAGTCATTAAAAACTTTGCAACCAAAAAATGCCCAGGGCCAGATGGCTTTAGTGCAGAATTCTACCAGACCTTAAAATTATAATCACTCTGATACCTAAACCACACAAGACCCAACAAAAAAAGAGAACTTCAGATCATAATAAATTTATAAACGTGAAAGTAAGTAGTCATTTCTCTAAATTTGAAGCTTAGTCAAAAAAATCCATATATTGTAGCTCATTTTATTTTGGTAAGTAATGGTTTTTACAGATTTTTCCCATGCAATAGGAGGAATCCCAACAGAATAATTTGTTATTGTACATATATTCATGAGAGTCTATTTATTCTGACAAAGTGAAACAAATAAAATAGCTAAATAGAAGCAAAAATAGTGGGGAGGTAGTCTTCATTTTTTTCTTCCTAAGAATTTTGGAATATTTGAAAAAGACTAGAAGATAATTCACTGAGCTCATATGACAAGTGTTGTCTGTTTTAGAAGTATTACATATTTGCCCACTTAGCTCACCATCACAGAAATTGCCACCACTTCCTTAAAAATACACTTTTGTTTTATTATTTTGTGTTCCTACACCTGCTTATAAGAAATCCATAATGCTGTATATGAAACTTCTATAAAAGATGGAACTTTTACTTATTGAAATTTGGAAAACTTTTGATTGTGTTCAAAGTAATAAGGCTTTGTTTAGATTGTTATCAATCTGATTGTTCTCTAAAACTCTACACTATAAAAGTAACCTAGAGGGAATAATATTTGATCCAATTACTGCTGTGTGAATTTGCACGCAAATGCTATGCTTTTTGCTCTTAGGTAGTTAGACCCATGAAGATTTCCAGACCTTAGGATTAGTTAAAATGTTAAGCATAATAATGGTACTAATTTATATTCATGATCCTGTGTATTTTAAAGCAAGAAACACTAGCAAAATTGCATGTCATTATTTTTAATGAATGTCACCAAAGAAGCACAGTTTTATTCAATATTGTAATTACCTTATTAATGTGAAAAAATTGAAAGAAATAAGGCAGAATGAAGAATAAAAAAAGTGGATTTTTACTTTGACTCAGTGTGATAAGCCATTTTACTTAATACAGAACATTCAACTTCCTTTATGTTGTTTCATTTATACATATATGCAATAATAGGATCTTGTTGAAAGAGGAAGAGAAAGCATACAGATATTTTGGGAACCTATTGTTTTTCAGTCTCATGGTTAGATTATTTATGTCTAATGTCTAATGTGTGTGTGTGTGTGTGTGTGTGTGTGTGTGTGTGTGTGTGTGTGTGTGGTATTATTATTATTATTAGTAGCAGCAGCAGCAGCAGCAGTAGTAATTAAAAGAAAATGATCCCTTGGGAAAGTTTAAGATTGTTGTTTTTTATATTCTTCTTTCAATCAACCATCAAATTCTAACGTTACATAAGAGAAATGTAATGTACAAAAGATGGAAGTACCAAAGGTGCCATGTGCTGTTTGAAATAGCAATAGTTTAATTGGAAAATCACCTTCATAGTTACTTCTGTGTAATACACCTGTCTGCCCTGTAAGTGTAACTTCCACTTGCTTACGTCTTTGACGACTTATGCTAGTAAACTTGAAACATCTTAGACATTAACGTTTTGCATGAGTAACTGTCTTTTAAGGAAAGAGATTTTTATCATCACCGATGTCATAATGGCAACAATATAGAATATAGTCCTTTTTTGAAATACAAAGTTGTATGTATTCATAGTTTATATCATACAGTTCTTTTCTTGCGGCTGCCATTGAGGTGGACACAGTAATCGAAGGTAAAAATTTATTAGTAATAATATACTATTCTCTTTTTGTTCTAAGGAGAAATTTCACAGAAGGGTTATTTTGATGCATTCTTCAATTAGAAGGCAATATTCACTGAGGCCAGGTAAAACATGGCAGAAAAAATTTCAAAATATTTTGCTCTTTTTTTTAGGAATACTCGGACATAGAGTAGAGTGTGACAAGGAATGACACATTCATCTTGTAGAATCATTAAATATAAGTTCAGTGATAAAATTATGTCTCTTTCTTAACCATGACTCAAGTCTTAAAGTTATTGCTTGTTTTACTAAAGCTAACATACGCATTGTCTCTCATCTCGATATCTGAGTAATTAATGAAGAATAAAAAGATTAAATGATACACGGGTTTTTTTTTGTTTTGGTTTTTTGGATTTTTAGTTTTTAGTTTTTGTTTTTTTGTTTTTTGTTTTGTTTTTTAGAGAATCCAGTGCTGACCTAGAATGTACCAGCCATACAGTGGACAAAGGCATGTGTAATACAGGATGCCTTTGACAGAAAATAGTATTACAAAATAAACATTTGCAACACACTCTTATCAGGTATGAATTCTTGCCTCTGGCTTCTAGTAGGAAGGGTGACACAATGATATTCTAGGACATGGTAGAGTAATGGCATGTCAAAACAACTGGCTGAGACAGGATTCATTTCAGGATTCTGTGGGCTGTGAGTTCCTCAAGGGAAAGGGCATTCTAATTTGCTCTCTGAAGGTGCATTTTTGCTAAACAATATGATCTGCATCAAGTACACATGCAATACACTGATGTTAATGATAATAATACTGTCTATGAAGGAGGTAAAGATAGCCCCAAACACAACTAAAAGCAATTAGATTATGACAAAATTTGGAAGAATGGTTAATAACCCTTTTCTTGAGTCAAGTGATTTAATACATATTTAAGTGTTAGGTGCTGTCAGGGCTGCTAACCTGTAGGAGTCAGCCTGCTCCAATAATAACACACAAGTATAAAAATAAACAGGAAAGTTTCTTTAGCCCTATAAGCACATTGTCTGTGATTAGGCAGCATCTTAGGTTTAACATATTTCAAGTGAATTTGTAAAGTAAAGAGAATTCATAGAAAAACTTCAAGGAAGTAAAAGGATACACATTACTCCACTCAATTATGGAAATGTGCTGTACTTGTTTTATTAAATGGCATACATCCAAGCAAAAGAATGTGTTCTTGAAACTAATCCTCATGCTTCCTATATAGAGATAAATGCACCAAATGACAAGGCCAGCTCTGGCCCTTGGGTAGAACTGTAGTGGTTGATCAGAGAAGGCTCTTCAGAAAACAAAACAAAGTGCACCCTTGCTTTCCAATATATAACTCCTTTCAAAGTTGGCCTATTCCCATTATAAAAATGACTTGCTCTGTGGTATGAAAATTGACATGAGATTATTAATCAAAAAAGACTATCTTAATACTATAGCATAGCAGCCTTTGGAGATCAAGGGAAGCTCACATAGGCAAACTCTAATAAAATTTGAGCACAGAAAGTATTTTAAATAAAAACCAATATCAGCATTGCACACCTTTCTTGGAAAGAGAGTAGATGTAATGCGTTCTGCCCACAAAAGTGGTAACTTTGTGAGAGGAGGTGTATGCTAACCAGCTAGATCTAGCTAGACCACAGTTTTCCAAAGCTACATGTGCTTCCAACACTAATACATACTAAATACAATTTATTTGTTAATTGAAAAATATCATGTACAATCTCATAGAGGTTTCTGTACAAAAGAAACTTCAGGAAAGGAAATACTTCATTGTCCTAAATATTAGTTAACCCATGTTATTTTCTTTATTCCCTAGGTCATAGGAAGAGAAAGAGATTTTCCTTCCTTCTGTGCTTTTCTTCATGCTCTTGATTCTATTTTTAGAATGCACCTTTCCTCTATCATTTGTCTCCTTTCTGTGTGTGCTTCCTTTAATTTCACCCTTCACATTTTACTTTTTCTTGGCTTACCTGTATGTTAGATTTTCTTTTACTTCAAAACATACAATCACTATTCCCTTCTTTTTGTCCTCCCTCAATTGAGCTTAGCCTATGTTATATAATCCTACATTACCTAATTTAATTTAACTTCTAAATATCTTATAGTCACCATTTTACAGTTTGGTTACCATTTCAATTGATTTCACTTTCATTTCTCAGTGTTTCACAAAAATTTATACTTCTCAGGATTTACATCAGAGAAAAGTCATTTTGATTTCTCACCAACTTAAGTGAGCTTTATCATGTTCTTCTATTATAGTATACAATAAGCCACAATACCATTGGCAGTATTTGTCACTATCATCAAAAAAATCATGTTTTATATCATACCACATAACTATCCTTATATATGTATTAAAATCTCATTTATAGTCATCATTGCTTTAGAGTTATGATAGTTGTTAGATGTTATATGACATAATCATCCTGTCTAGACTCTCAGGACAGGACATAGATGATAAGCTATTGGGTAGCTTTGCATTTACCTGTAGTTTATCCATAAACAGTAAACTAATATATTCTCACACCGGTGGCAATATGCCTTGTTTTCTGATATTTCCAAGTATATAAATATTAATTGATCAATTGATAGTAGAAGATCAATCAAAATTATTCCAGAGTTTAATGTACTGATTCAATTCATCCTTTAAGAAACACTAACAGTAATACTAATGTCTTAGAAATTAAGCCTAGCTACCCAAAGTTCCCCATCCCTCACTGCTATGTACCTCCTTTCAACTTTCTGACCCTCTGTAATTCTCCCCTGTGTCCTCCCATACCTGATACTGCCCCCTTTCCCCCTCCTCTCTCCCTCCCAGGTCATTCCCTTCCTCTACCTCCCATGATTATTTGGTTCCCCCTTCTAAGTAGGACTGAACTGTCCACACTTTGGTCTTCCTTCTTTTTGAGCTTCATATGGTTTATGAGTTGTATCGTGGGTATTCTGAGCTTTTGGGCTAATATCAACTTATAGGACCCAACAGGGATGACATTAGCTTAAATACCCAACAAACAGGAGATAAAACCCGTAGAGACCATATCCAGTAGATAAGACACAGCCCCCAGTTGAGGGACGAGGCCACCCACCCATCTCAAAAATTTTAATTCAGAATTGTTCCTATCTAAAGGAAATGTAGGGACAAAGAATGAAAGGCCATCCAGAGACCATCCCACTTAAGGATCCATCCCATATGCAGACACCAAACCCAGACACTATTGTGGATGCCAAAAAGCACTTGGTGACAGAAGCCTGGTGTAGCTGTGCCCTGAGAGGCCCTGCCAGAGCCTGACAAATAGATATGGATGTGCATAGCCATCCATCAGACTGAGCAACGGGACCCCAATTGAGGAGTTAGGAGAAAGACTGAAGGTGCTGAAGGGGTTTGCAACCCAATAGGAAGAACAACAATATCAACTAATCTGACCCTCCAGAGCTCCCAGGGACTAAACCACCAACCAAAGAATACACATGGAAGAATCCATGGCTCCAACTGCATATATAGCAGAGGATTGCCTTATCTGGCATCAATGGGAAGGGACACCCTTGGTCCTGCGGAGGCTAGATACCCCAGCATAGGGGATGCTAGGAAGCAGGAGTGGGTGGGTAGGTGAGTGGGTGAGCAACCTTGTAGAGGCAGGAGGGAGGGGGGATGGATGGGGTTTGTGGAGGGGAAACTGGGAAGAGGAACAATATTTGAAATGTAAATAAATAAAATAGCCAATAAAAAATCTAAAAAAATTATGCCTAATTTTAAATTTACTATTTAGTTTTTTTTCAAAACTTTATTTTAATATAGCAGATACAGTTGTATTTATCACATAAAACATGAGGCCTTGGAGTATAGGTACATTGTGGGATGAATAAATGTAGAAAATTAAAATATGAGGTACCTCATATAGTTTTTGTTTTATGGTAAAAATATGGAAGATCAGGAAAAATAAGTGAAAAGGGAACAGAAAGATTTCAAGAGTCAGAGAACCAGGAAGTTTGCCATGAAAATGTGACATCCTAGGAATATCAGAGAAGATACACTTCTAATACCTCAATAGCATGGTTGCCTAAATAAGCTCTGAACAATGACAATATCAGTAGACATATTAACATGGAAGGAGGAAATTTTGTGAAGTTTGCTTTTTTTATACAATTGAGTTGTGTTTCAATTTGTATATTTTACTAATGAACTTGCTATCAACTTGACATAAGCTATCATCATCTGGTAAGAGAAATCCTCAATTGGGAAAAAGGCCTTTATGATTGTCCTGTAGACAAAGCGTGTGAGCATTTTCTTGACTGTAGATTGATGTGGGAGTGCATAGTACATTGTGGAT
>BDUI01006498.1:19492-32406 GCA_002335545.1 Apodemus speciosus
ACAAATACAGAGGTGGTTGCTTGCAGCCAACTATTGCACTGAGTAAAGGGTCCCCAATGGAGCAGTTAGAGAAACGACTGAAGGAGTTGAAAGGGTTTGCATYCCCATATGAAGAACAACAATATCAATCAATCAGACCCCCACAGAACCCCCAGAAACTAAGTCACCAACCAAGGAATACACATGGCTTAGGCTGCATATGTAGCAGAGGATGGCCTTTTCAGGCATCAATGGGAGGAGAGGTCCAAATTTTGATAAAGGCCCTAGTGTAGGAGGGAATGGTGGGAAGGCGAGACTTGGTGAGTAAGTGGAGGAACACCCTAAGAAGTATGGAAACAGGGAATTCAATAGGGAGTTTCCAGGAGAGGGGGAAACTGTGAAAGGGGATAACACTTGAAATGTAAATAAATTAAAATAAATAAATAAAAATATGTTACATGTAAATATAAGTTAATTTATAAATAGTAATAGCAAAAGTGGCTACAACTATGTTTATTAGTAAAATGATGGTATTGACTAAGTAAGAAAATAGTTATATACTTTTGGAAGTCATAYTTCTTCCTAGGGACCTTGGATGTGAGAGCTGAGAATTATATTCCAATATAAATAATAGCAGATCTTGTCTGCCATTCCTACAATTCATTCTTGAACTAGTGTCCCAGACAATGTTTCTCCAGCAAAAATAAAAATGTATTTTATTCTGTCTCTTCTACTTAAAATGCCCAATTCTGTAAAACCCCACATTCACTCTGTGCCTTCCTCATGAATTATTTCTGAGAATGGTGTTTCTGAATGTAAATCATGAATAGTACCAGCCCTTTATGTATATGTATAGAGAAATATAAAATATTTCTGTGTAATACTGTGACAGAAGACTATGATTGTGAGGTCGTACCAAGATTAGCACATAAAAGAAAGGCTAGAAAACACTGATTATGAGCTACCAAGGAGAGAGGATTCACAGAAAAAGCCCACACTGTCCAAACATCAAAGAAGGAAATGACCATAAAGTATCATTACTCTTTAGGCTGAGCATCATTGAGCTTTTAATATTTTCTTGCTCTCTGTTCCACTTCTCAAGAATGTGCCTCTATCTTTTGTAATACATGGTGTCCAGTTCTATTACTATCTCTGAGTCCTTCACACAGTTCTTTGTTCCAGGATGCTATAACCAGAAATTCTTAGCGGGGGCCCTCTGGGTTCAGATCCACAGCTGAATCAGTACTGTGATTACATCTCAGTCCTCATGTATGGAAGGGAATTCACAAGTTAGATAACCTCAGCCCTCTATATAAAAATATGTAAAAAGCCTTCTAATATACCTACATACTATGATGAAACTCAGTTTATAAATGAGACACAATAAGAGATTATCAATAAATAAAATGAATAGACGAGTTTAACAATTAAGTTTGATAATATTTCTGTGAATGTGGTTCTMTGTGCATTTTTGATGCAATACTCTATATAACAATCAATTAATATTTTAATTTTCTAATTAATTTTTCTAAATCATTCTGCCCATTTGCTTTGTCCAAAAGTAGAAAGACATTTTTGAGAAAACTGAGGAAATGTGCTCAGGGGCTAGTTGTCGTCTGTCCAATGTAACTACAGTGCAACCATACTCTTATGTTTTCTAGCAGTCATTTCCTAAAATGTAAAACAAATCAGTGAAAATAAATTTATTACTAGTTTTTAAACAGCTATATTTAAGATTTATGATTACCACTTCTGAAGCATGTTATTTCCCAGTAAATGAATTCTTAGGACCCACAAGCAATCTGACCCCGATATTACCAGTTACGGATGAGAATCTGGTCACTGGTAACTCTAACAAGGGTGATTCAGCCRCTCGTGTTTGATAGGTCAATTACATACAGAAGTAATGTTGTAAAGGGGAAAAAAGAAATTAATTCAATGTGGTGACACTGAGAAGAGAAACAAAGAAAAGATCCTCAAGTCCATCTCCAGGTCCTGACATTGGTTCATTAGGTTTAAATAGAAAGTGAGATGTATGCCCCATTAAGCNAATAATCCAGATTCAGAGAGATAAATATCATGTTTTTTATATGTAATATCTAGATTAAAAACAAAAGACATGAGATTACAAGGGGCTTATGGAGGAAGAGGAAGGAGACCAGCAGGAAAGGATCAAAAGAAGTTCATGGACTGACCAGGTCAGAGTGCATTATGTACATATAGAAAAATATCATAATGAAACAGCTTCATTTTTATAATTAATGCATAGTAATGTAAGGCCTAACTGGAAATATGTCAAACCAGGTAAAGTAGAGGAAGTATAGCTGCTGATGGAGAAAAAAATTTGGTTCTCAGGCATAGACAGGAAGTGGGAATGTGAAGTGTCAAAAGAACTGAGAGACACTGATGTTAAAGTGCGAGATTTGGCTGAGCCTTGTGGTACACTCTGTCAAAGGGGAGTCTAGGAAATTTAATGCTAGGCTATGTGAGAACAAACATAAGGGAATATGTGGGACTCATGACAAATAAACTGAAGTAATCTGAAGAAAGTAACATAGGATGGGGGTGGGGCACAGTGAGTCTTGTTTCCCACTAAGGAAAGGAAACAGAGACATCCTTTAATCTAGGGGACAATGTGACAACAGCAGCCACACTGTGAAGACTATTAAAAGGACAGGCATTTTTCACAAGACATTGCAAGAACAACTTCTCAGCATAAAGGAGATATTTTTTTCTCCAGAGTGACAAAGGGCAGGGAATATAAGAGAAAGACAGGAGATAGAGGATAAAAGGGATAATGTTGTGGTGGGGGTGGGATTGGGATGGGAGACAGGATATATGACCTGGAGTGACAATGGACTACTTCTGGATAGAGAAGAGAGAGATGTGGCTCATAGGCAAATGATAGTTTATAAAGAGAAAAGAGGAAAGAAATGTTAGGATGAGTTGACTTATTTTGTTTGTTCACATTAATCAGGGCAGCCAAAAGCTCTTGATTGCAGGGCTTCAGTACTTTGACATCTGGACCTTGGCTCTCAGCATTAAGAAGAGGAAGTGGTCAAATAAGGGAATAAACCTTGGTGGCTAGCTTTAGGAATATAATATAATTATATTCATTAAGGAAGAGGGAAGGGGAAAAGTTGTGGCATCCAAGAACCACACGTTTGATGCTTGGGCTGGCAAGATTCCTTCCAACTATCGCCATGTGTACTGTAAAATACTCTGTCATCATAGCATCCAGTTGCCTGCAGTGTAAGTCCTGCCTGGGTGGCAGATGCAAGTCCTCATATCTCCTCCAGCTCTTCTATCTCTTTGTTTTCTTTCATCATTCACTTTACCTGTGACAAATGAATCACAAGTTGCTGTATAATGATCTCCTCTTCCTGATCCCCAGAAAACATTCTTTGTTGAGAGACACTTGAATATACCCAACACATGTAGTTCTGATCACACAGAACTCTAGAGAAGTATGGAAACCGAGCTAACCAGTTATGACATTAGATTCTGGATGCACTTAGAAATATTTTTTATAATTAGCCCCAGAACACAGGAATGCTACAGGTTACTTTGGGTACTGCTGGCAAGATGATTTTTAGATGCATAGGCTAATCAGTTTTGTAAAGATGATGAAGAGGTACCAAGATGAGGGTAAATATGGCATATTTTTTCAGATTTGAACTTCTCTGCATATATCTGAAATTTGAGTGTGTGTGTATGTGTGTATGTGTATCTGCAGGTACATGTGTGTTGCTGGGTGTCAATGCATGTGGATATAATATATTTATATAGGTCTTTCCATAGGAACTAGCAAAAAAAAATTTTTGGCTTGTTTGTTTTTTTATTTTATATTTTATTTCTTTTTAAGACAGGGCTTCTCATTTGTAATTTAATGATTATGCTGGCTTACATGTCAAGGGTTTTTCAGTCTCTGCCTCTATAGCACTGGGATGACAAGTACATGCCACCAATCCTAGCTTTATAATGTATGGTGCAGGAAATCAAGCTCAGTCCCTTAAGCTTTTACAATAGGGACAGAATCAGAGAATCAGAGCAGACCTCTCGAACTGACTACTGGAGTTTTGTCTCTCTGGACATTGTTGTGTGTAGCAACACATGAAACATCACAAATTGGAATCATGGTTCTTTCCTAGTGAACACATCCTGATTGATTATACTTTGTACCACATTTTAGGTTTTGTGATTGCAGGAGTCTCATGCGTCATGTTCATTCTTCAAGCCCTGTTATNCTCGTGTTTGATAGGTCAATTACATACAGAAGTAATGTTGTAAAGGGGAAAAAAGAAATTAATTCAATGTGGTGACACTGAGAAGAGAAACAAAGAAAAGATCCTCAAGTCCATCTCCAGGTCCTGACATTGGTTCATTAGGTTTAAATAGAAAGTGAGATGTATGCCCCATTAAGCRGTCATGGTCCAATWGACCCATCACTATCTTGGACTCCAGTCAGCCCTGCAGGGTAGTTATATATGTTGTTAGAGCTATGTAAAATAATTTCCCAGGAATTAAGATACCCTCTGGCTGAAGCTGGGCTTCACCTTTTTTTTTTCTCCCAGCAGGAGTTTCCTGGGGAAATCTCAGTCCTCGAGAATCATTGTCMCAGTTGTTGATAGTAAAGTRGGTTTGTATGGTGTCTATCTTTATAATATATTTCATACAAATAGAGATATATTTAACATGCAATAMATAATATATAAAAWCTGAAACATACCATCACATATCTCTTCAGTCCAGTTACACTAGTACACATCCTATTTCTTCTTTGAGACTGTTTATTTCATCTGAGAATAGGCCTGATGTGTACAGCTATTTGAAATTTTCTAAAAAATTTTCCAGGTAGGCATTAGTAACTGATACTCGCTCAGACAACTTCAAGCTTGATCCAGCAATTAGTCTGGCTCTTTCTACCCTCCAATTTTCTTTTAATTGGCCAGAGAACATTTAATTATTCGAGGGTCAGAGAACATGGGAAGTTCAGCCAGATTTTTCCCTTCATTCTTTTGGATATTTTGCAGATGGTTTCATGCATTCTCAGCAACTCTTGAACTCACTATGAACATAAGAGTGACCTACAACTTCTGATATTTCTGCCTCTACCTCCCTCATGCTGGCATGACAAGTATGAATGAGCAGGCCAGGTTTATGTGGAGAGAAGCAAGGAATTCATGCATGCTAGGAGGATACACTACCRACTGAGTTACAGCCCTGCCTGTTCTCCTTGGTATTAACAGTGAGGACTCCCTGTAAGCAAGCCTGTCTTCTCTTGGTAATTTTTAGGCTGCTATTTGCTATGAAGGATGCATTTCTTTGARGGAGACCCCCCAATCTCTTCAGTGTAGGGTAGAACTTCTCTGCTGTGCAGAGCCTTACCAAAGACATTCAAAGGCAAAATTAGCTATGCTGAATCAATTCATTTCTTCTTAATAGAGTGACTTCAACTTAGTAGTTTAGCAGTTGACAGCTATTTCCAATAAAAACTGGAATAATGATTCATACTTCATAAAGATTATAATAAAGTACTCTTTCAAACTAGATATACCATTTAGCATATCCTCCACCTATTCTTTTATTCCTACTGCTCCATTTGAAATATTGTCCAGTAGTTCACCATTGATTCAATACAAAGGCCAATTAAAAACCAATCATGCTCATTTCGAAATTTCAAGTGGCTATGAATTAAATTGAGATGATTCAAGAGAGGCTACTGGTGGATCGAGTTATTCTTATTTGCTGTTTTGGAAGAGCTAAGCATCCTCCTGAGGGCATATTCCAGAGAGAGGTGTAAGGATTCCTGTTAGCCTACTTTCCTCTGCTTTTTGCCCATGTTGATTTGCTGAGGTCTTAGAGAKGTGGAAGTCCTAGCTGTCAAAGGGTGTATTCTTAAGTCCTGTACTGGCACTGAGCTTCCGAAGGTGAGTCTAGCTTGAGTTCAAGGGGCATATTGTGGATGGCACAGCTTTTAGATTTCATGGGAACTTTCTGAAACAGTTAATGTAAATCTAATTTCTATGAGAGTCAAGAGATACTAAAGGCACAGTGTCCTGTGAATTCATTTTCAACTTGAACAAAAGTACTTTGGAAAACTATTTTCAGCTACCCATGCTCAAGGCCCCTTCTGTTTGTGCTGCCAGCACCCATTTCACTAATCATCTTTACAGCAGGAACAACCTCACTTGAAAATCAAACAAAGCCATGTGTTCAANCACACACACACACACACACAAACACATCTATTTCTATCTATGTATCTTAGACGTGGGGAGACATGTGAGAAAGCAGAGATGGTACTCTTTTAGAGAATCAATATATAATATTTAAGTTATAAGATATTATATTAGACATGAACCTTCCTGTTTCTGTCTGGCCCAGAGCTCATCCTCTGTGAAAGGGCTTTTTACCCAAATAGTACCTGGAGAGAGCTAGCCACACAGTAGTGCAGAAAAGCCTATGAATGTAGGTAAAACCACCACTACTGCTCAGTGGAACCCACCTGAAACTGTCAGGACACAGGGACTGAGGAGCATCCTGGGACAGGGGACTTCCTCTTCCCTTCTGTGCCTGGAGCTGATCCTGTGCCACAGCAGTACTTATACATATACCATCAGGAGAGAGCTGGACTCCCAGGAGAGCTGACATACCTTCCAGCAAAAGTAAGACCACCACTTCTGTTCAAATTCCTGGCCCAGATGGGACTCTCACAGAGCCATCAGGACCAAGGATCACCTGAGAACAGGGTCCTTCTGGTTTCTGTCTGCACCCCAGAGCTGACCCTGAACCACAGCTCTTCATACCCAGATTACTTCCAAAGAGAACTGGTCTACCAGGATTACTGACAGAGTCCTTCAGGAAGAACAAGCCATAGTCAGAGACAGCAAGAACAACTAACCCAGAGATAACCAGAGGGTGAAAGGAAAGTGCAGGAACAGAAGCAACATAAACCAAAGCTACATGGCATCATCAGAACCCAGTTCTCCCACTAAAATGAACCTTGGATACCCCAACACACATGAAAAGTAAGACTCTGTTTTCAAATCACATCTCATGATGATGATAGAGGACTTTAAGAAGTACATGAATAATACCCATAAAGAAATACAAGAGAGCACAGGTAAACAGGTAGGAGGCCTTAAAGAGGAAACACAAAAATCCCTTAAAGAATAGGAAATAACAAACAACTATGTGAAGGAGTTGAACAAAACCATCCATGTTCTAAAAATCAAAAGAGAAACAATATAGAAATTATGAAAGAAGACAATGCTGAATATAGAAAGCCTAGGAAAGAGATCAGGAAATATAGATGCAAGCATCACCAACAGATTACAAGAGATAGATAAGAGAATCTCAGGTGCAGAAGATACCACAGAAAACATTGTCACAACAGTCAAAGAAAATGCAAAACATCTAGGAAATCCAGGACACAATGAGAAAACCAAAGCTAAGGATAATTGGTATAGAAGACAGTGAAGATTCCCAAATTAAAGGACCAGTAAGTATCTTCCAACAAAATTATGGAAGAAAACTTCCCTAAGGTAAAGAAAGAGTTTCACATAAACATACAAGAAGGCTACAGAACTTCAAATAGATTGGACCAGTAAAAAAAAAAATCAAATGCACAAACAAACAAAGCAAAACAACACCAAACAAAAAGAGTATTAAAAGGAGTATTAAATGCAGTAAAGGTAAAAGGTCAAGTAACATATAAAGGCAGACCTATCAAAATTACACCAGACTTCTAACCAGAGACTAAGAAAGCTAGAGAATTCTGAGCAGATTTCATACAGACTCTAGAGTATACAAATGCTAGCCCAGACTACTATACCCAGCAAAACTGTCAATTACCATAGATGAGAAACCAAGATATTCCATGACAAAACCAAATTTACATAATATCTTTCCAAAAACCCAGCCTTACAAAGGATAACAGATGGAAAACACCAACACAAGGAGGGAAACTACACCCTAGAAAAAGCAAGAAAGTAATCTTTTGACAAGCTCAAAAGAAGATATCCACACAAACATAAAAATAACCTCAAAAATAACAGGAAGAAACAATCACTATTCATTAATATCTCTTAACATCAATGGACCCAATTCCCCCAATTAAAAAAAGAACAGACTAATGGGCATAGATAATAGTGTCTGGGTTTTGTAAATGTGTATGGTATGGATCCCTAGGTGGGGCAGTCTCTGGATGGTCTTTCTCTCAAATTCTGCTCCACACTTTGTCTCTGTATCTCCTTCTGTGGGCATTTTGTTCTCCATTTTAAGGAGGACCAGAGTATCCATATTTTTGTTCTTCCTTCTTCTTGGGTATTATTTGATATATGAATTGTGTCTTGGGTATTCCAAGGTTCTGGGCTAATATCCACTTATCAGTGAGTGCATAACATGTGTGTTCCTATGTGATTGGGTTACCTCACTTAGCATGATATATTCCAGTTTCACCCATTTGCTACCTGGGAGGCTCTACTAGTGCATGACACATACAGATGGGGACACTCTCAGCCAGCCATTGAACTGAACACAGGGTCCCCAATGGGGGAGCTAGAGAAAGGATCTAAGGATCTAAAGGGATTTGCAGCACCATAGGAGGAAAAATGATATGCGCCACCCAGTACTCCTAGAGTCCCAGGGACAAAAACATCAACCAGATTGTTCAGATATTGTTGCCCATGGTTTCAGATGCATAGGCAGCAGAAGATGGACTTGTTGGACATCAAAGGGAAGAGAGGCCTCTGGTCCTGGAAAGGCTTGATTCAGCAGTGTAGGGGAATACCAGAACAGGGAAGCAGGAGAGAGTTGATTGGGGGATAGGGAGAGGGGATATGGCTTATGGGACTTTTGGGGTGGGGAACCAGGAAAGAGGAAATCATTTGAAAATGTAAATAAAGGGTATATCTAATAAAAATGTTAAAAAAAAAAAGACAGACTAAAAGACTGGATATGTAAACAGGACCCAGCATTTTGCTGCATACAGGAAATGCACCTCTCTCAAAAACCAACACTACCTCAGAGTAAAGGGTTGGAAAACAGTTTTCCAATCAAATGGTCTTAAGGAACAAGCTGGAGTATATTATATTCTAATATAGAATAAAATCGACTTTCAATCAAAAGTCCACAAAAAAAGATGAGGAAGGACAATTCCTTCTCATTAAAGGAAAAAAAAAATCTTCCAAGAAGAACTCTAAATTCTGAAAGTCTAAGCTCCAAATACAAGGGCATCCACATTTAGAAAAGAAATGTTACTAAAGCTTGCTGGAAACCAGTCAAGGAGAATGCTCTTCTTTTCTTGTCTGTTCTTGAGGCAGCAGAGGGGAAAGTGTGCCAGTGGGGGAATAAGACTTGGTCTTACAAAATTCTATGGTAAGATTTTGTCTTACAAGATTCCAGGACAAGACTTTGTCTTACAAGATATTTATGGTTGTTGTATAATAAAAGTAATTTACTTATCTAAATCTACATTACTATGTTTTTGTAGCTGAACTGCCTTCTGTGTTCCTCTGAGGCCAGAGACTGCAGGCTTAGGCACTTAGCACCTCATCCTAAAATAGCAGGTGGTTAAGTAAAGGATTAGTTGCTAGAGCCTATTGTCCAGATGCCTCTTGCTTGTCAGGCTATGGGGAAGTTTGGAGCAATAAACTTCTATTGAACCAGGAAAAGAGAACAACACTTGTAGAAGGAAAATCTTTTACCTAACCAAATATTCATAATCTCACATAAGTTCATAGACAGATTCATAATGCTCATTTATACATATCCATACAACTAGTTGGGCCCAACTTGCATGCACTATCAAAATTTCATACTTACACACACATACATGCATACATTCTCACAATTACATATTTACACACACACATCCATATTTACATATGCATATGGAGCAAGAGATCAAGCACCAGTGCATAAAGAACTCACTCATTCTAGATGAAAAATGAGCTATAATCATTATTGCATTGAAAAAGAAAAAGCTTCCACCCTTTTAATGCTAAATGAATTAAACCCATTTTGTAAGGAAAAAACAAAAAACAACAACAGCAACAACAACAACAACAACAACAACAAAACCAAAGCTTTGTTCCTTTTAATAAGACTAAGCCTGCCTTGTCCTTACTATGGAACCAGTTCTGTCCTGTGGTAAGGAGAAGCCTGCCTAATCYTTCTGCTCTCTGTATTGTCTTCTTTTTCCTCTTTCCCTCTAACCTCTGCACATTGCTCTCACAGTTTTTTGTTACCTATAGTTTCTTACTTATTCCACTCTGCATTCTCCTTCTAATCTTGTTCTCTCCTTCTGCTCTGAAGTCACAACAACCCTCTTATTCTCAAGGACTTTACTCTGAAAGCCCTGCCTATATACTTCTAAGTTGTTCTTTAGTTCATTTCTGTCTAAAAGGTTTTCTGACTAAAAGCTTCTCAGTTCAGTTCCTCTCTCAGCTCAGTTCCTCTCCCATCAGATCCTCAGTTCTAACTCTTCTCTTTCTCCTCAGCCTTTAAATATATTTTCACAATGCATGGTCACATGATACAAAGTTCATCACAAGTTCACACAAAAACATCAATTCATAAATTGAAATAGAAGTTTACAACAGAGAATGCTTGCATGCATATCAATTAGGAACACTTATCTAGCTAAACCTCCATCACCTGTCTCTGCTCCACAGATTGAAGGTTTAAGCCCATAACTATGTTTTAAGTAAAGTTTTGTATAGATAAACCAACATATTTTATCTTCTGTCCTAGCACCTATAATAAATCATTGTTCTCTATTTATGACCTTTAGTTAATTGTTTTACAACCTCTAGGAATGTGCTCTGAGTAGAAGAAATTCTGGTTGCCATCTAAGAGCAACTAACTGGTGACACTTGGGAGACGAGCAGAGTTCTCATTGCAGTTTTGACTATCAAAAAAGGACCTAATAGCAGTCCTGTTATAAAAGAGCTTAATAATCACAAATATAATTTTAGGAATTATTATAGGATCATCATTAAAACTTAAGTCATCTATATGTCTATATAGCATCATTACAAGACAGTACATCTTCATGGATTTGCAGAGATCTGCTCCAAAGGTATGTGCTATTACTTACTGATTATTATATGTTTAATAATAACAGGAAAAGCATATTAATAACAGAAATCTTTCCTAAAATGAGTCCTTTACTGCCTTCTTAATAAGGGCTTGCCTGACAAAGATTATTTTATAATAGTCTGAAGCAGGCCATTTCAGGATGATCACCTGCAAGTATGTTAGCTTGTCCCATTATGGCTGTTGACAAAAGCTCAAAGCACATGTTGCATCTCATATAATAACAGCCCTCTCTCATCAATAGATAAATCATGGAAACACCAACTAAACAGAGACAAAGTGAAACTAACAGAAATTATGGACCAAATGAATTTAACATATATCTATAGGACATTTCACCCTAAATCAAAAGAATATACTTTCTTCAGAGCACCTCATAGGACTTTCTCCCAAATCAACCATATAATTGGCCACAAAACAGACCTTAACAGATGTAAGAAAATTGAAATAATTCCATGCCTCCTATCATCAATACATCTAAATATGTATTAAGGTTTGTCTTTTATAGCAACACCCGTCAGAATGACTAAGCTCAAAATCTCAGGTGAAAGCAAGGATGTGAAGAAAGGAACACTCCTCCGTTGTTGCTGGGACTGCAAGGTAATACAACCGCTCTGGAAATCAGTCTGGTGGTTCCTCAGATTGGACATAATATTACATGAGGATGCAGGTATATCACTCCTTGGCATATACCCAAAAGATTTTCCCGCCTATAACAATGACACATGCTCAACTATGTTTATAAAAGCCTTATTTTTAATAACCAGAAGCTGGAAAGAAACCAGATGTCATTCAAAGGATGAATGGATTCAGAAAGTGTGGTATGTTTACACAATGGAGCACTATTCAGCTATTAAAAATGATGAACTTATCAATTTATGAAATTCTTAGGCAATGGATGGACCTAGAAAATATCATCCCTAGTGAGGAAACACAATCACAAAAGAACACACATGGTATTCACTCACTGATAGGTGGTTATTAGCCAAAAAGCTCGGAATACCCAAGATACAATTCATAGACCACATGAAGCTCAAGAAGAAGGAAGACCAAAGTGTAGGTACATTGGTCCTTAGAAAGGGTAACAAAATACTCATGGGAGCCAATATAGAGACAAAGTGCAAAGCAGAGACTGAAGGCAAGGCCATCTAGTGACTGTCTACCTGGGAATTGATCCCAGATAGAGACACCAAACTTTGACATTATTGTGGATGTTAAGAAAGGCTTGCTGAAATAAGCCTGATATAGCTGTCTCCTGAGAGGCCCTGCAAGAGCCTTACAAATACAGAGGTGGTTGCTTGCAGCCAACTATTGCACTGAGTAAAGGGTCCCCAATGGAGCAGTTAGAGAAACGACTGAAGGAGTTGAAAGGGTTTGCATYCCCATATGAAGAACAACAATATCAATCAATCAGACCCCCACAGAACCCCCAGAAACTAAGTCACCAACCAAGGAATACACATGGCTTAGGCTGCATATGTAGCAGAGGATGGCCTTTTCAGGCATCAATGGGAGGAGAGGTCCAAATTTTGATAAAGGCCCTAGTGTAGGAGGGAATGGTGGGAAGGCGAGACTTGGTGAGTAAGTGGAGGAACACCCTAAGAAGTATGGAAACAGGGAATTCAATAGGGAGTTTCCAGGAGAGGGGGAAACTGTGAAAGGGGATAACACTTGAAATGTAAATAAATTAAAATAAATAAATAAAAATATGTTACATGTAAATATAAGTTAATTTATAAATAGTAATAGCAAAAGTGGCTACAACTATGTTTATTAGTAAAATGATGGTATTGACTAAGTAAGAAAATAGTTATATACTTTTGGAAGTCATA
>BDUI01006498.1:39381-54362 GCA_002335545.1 Apodemus speciosus
GAAGAAATTTGTTCTCAGCACCTTCCCTATCTCTTCTTTCTGCTCTCCTTCCATTTTCTTTCCATTTTTCATCCCTCTCTTTACTTGTTTTCCACTTTCTCTTCATACTGCATTTTTTGGTTCTGGATATTAATTTATTTCTTTGTACCTCCTAGAAATTGTGAACTAGGTAAGAGCTGCCTGCCATCGTCTTCTCTCTGATGGTTATTTTTTTCAGGGCACTTACTGTCACTTGTCATGGTATTTTTACTTATTAAYTTCTTTGTTTCCACACATGAGAAGGTAGTATGATTAGTAACTATAGTGTCTGCYTAAATTCTGCTGTGACTCTGAGACTTAGAACAACATTCRGTGTAGAAGAGAACTCAACCAACAAGTCTCATGTATTAATTTTAAGAAATAGACTCATTGAGCTTTTTCATTGAAGGGAAAAATACCTCTGACTGATGAAAAAATGGACAAATTATTTGATTCTGTAATGGGTAACCTTCTCTCTCAATGTCAGGTTATTTATAATCAGTTTAGAAACACATGTCTTCGTATGTCTTGTCTTTTAAGAATAATTTAACTAAGCATGGAAGATTCACCCCAAATGTAGATAGCATCACCCAATGGGAAGGGATCTCAGACTGAATAAGGAGGAGAAAATGAGCTGAGCATCAGCATTAGTGATTTTTATTCTCCTGACTACAGATTAAATGTGAGTAGGGCCCTTAAGCTCCAGCAATAATGGACTGCACTTTTAAATTTTGACCCAATATAAGACTTTTCTTTCTGAAGTTATTTTTGTCATGTTATTTTGTGAGAGCAAGGAAATCAGTAACTAATATACCTCCTATAGCCATATGTTTAAAAAATGAAGTATGAACCTCTATAGCTGAGGCATTTGTTTTTTACAAGAGATTAGTGCAAAAGGTTTTCCTAACCACATCTTAACTTGATTTTTTAACAGGACTAGTAAATAACTGACTAAAATCATTTTGTGATGGCTTTACTGGAAATTACCAAGAAGAATTTGCCATGTAATTCCAAGAAAGGTCTACTTTAATTYCCACTGGTATGGAAAACAGCTTAGTTTTTCTGAGATACTTGGTTCTTCTCTCTAGAGGTGTCTCTGGATAAGGGAGTTTGTAGATGACATATACTATTGTCAGTTATGTTTCCCTTCAGCTGTTGGATTCCCARGGGAAAACCCATATCTTTATGGAGAGGTAAGGGAATATTGTCAAAGGTATTTAAAATATGTGTAGAGACATGTGCARGAGGCTATAATAGTTTGGTAGATAATACCATTTGCTTATCAATGTCCAAAATGCATCTCAAGTACACAAAACACCAACATCTTCTAATAATAAAAATACACAAAGTTCAATTAAAATAACTGCTGTTTTTTCTCAAGTATTGGCCCCAATTCCATAAACCAAAGGTTCTTATTACTATAAAGAGATTTTTGAAAAATGTGTTAGAAAAACAATTTGCAATATACTCATTAGTCCAAAATTGTTCTGAGAATTCTCTCTCCAGATCTCTAATGGGCCATGAACCCTGAATTCCTTATAAAATTGCTTAACCATCAAGCAGGTGGTCTAGATACAAATCTGGTTTGTGTTTGTTGTTTTTGTAGTTGTTTTTGTTTTATCATTATGGAATTTGTTTTGTGTGTGTGTGTGTGTGTGTGTCTGAATTCTGTTTCTGTAAATACTATTTGTTATACTGAAATATAAAGAAGCTTCTGATTGAAAATAGAGTTGAATCTCCTTGGAGGAAGTTGTATGGGTTGACCAGTTGTGTCTTTTTTGGATGCTGCTCTTCTGCCCTCACTTTGTTCCTTGTCAAAGTCCTCCTGGCTGCTTCATATGCCTCATACSCCACCACTGATCTAAGAGATGAGCTCCATGAGTCTGGCAGTCTGTATAATTTTGAGAACTTGTGCTTTAGATTCTTGCTTTACAGTCCATTAATTTTGTCATACTAGATCTGTTGAGAATCCTGTTTCGGCTTGTAAGGATAACAGACTGCTGTGGATTCTTTTATCATCTCATGCTTAAGGCAGGTGTTTTTTCAGGTACTTGATTTCTATACTAAGTAGTGCCAATAGACTTTTGTAGACATGTTYGCAATGGGGCAGTTTTAAAATGGAATCAGTAGAAGCAGATTATGCTTCCATTTATGATTGGGTGTGCTGTGTTCCTATGTGCTGTCTTGAGATATTCAGAATCCCACTTTAATCTTCTCATGGTAAGATTCAGTTTACCCAGTAAGAATAGATAGTGCAAGTAACAGGAATTCTTCCTCAGGCTGGGAATATTGCTCAGGTGGGAGACTGCTTCTTCAGTATACATCAAGCCTTGGRCTTGGGAAACCTGGATAACCAGTACACATTTGTATGACAGAGGTGGAGACTGGAATGTAAGAAGTTCATGGTCACATTCTGTTACATAGTGATGCTGAGGCAAACATGGGATTCATATGACACTGTGTTAAAAAAGAAGAACCTTCTCAACAATATGATGGTAATATGAAGCATCTTTTCAGGACATGGTATTGTGACATTTTTTTTTTTTTGGTTTATGTTCTGACTACTTTTGATTTTCAATTTGACACAGCCTCGACTCTTCTATGAAAAGGGAGACCCAACCTCAATTGTCTTGTTCAAATTATCCTGTGATCATAGCTGTGTAATGTTTTTTTTTTTTTAACTGATGAATCATGTGTGAAGGCCAAGCTCACTGTGAAAGCACCATCTTCAGACAGGTGGGACATGGCTATATAATAGAAAAAGCATGAGACAGTGAGTGGGTCTGTAATCAGCATTCTTCCATAGTTCTTGTTCCAACTTAATGCCNCCACCACTGATCTAAGAGATGAGCTCCATGAGTCTGGCAGTCTGTATAATTTTGAGAACTTGTGCTTTAGATTCTTGCTTTACAGTCCATTAATTTTGTCATACTAGATCTGTTGAGAATCCTGTTTCGGCTTGTAAGGATAACAGACTGCTGTGGATTCTTTTATCATCTCATGCTTAAGGCAGGTGTTTTTTCAGGTACTTGATTTCTATACTAAGTAGTGCCAATAGACTTTTGTAGACATGTTCGCAATGGGGCAGTTTTAAAATGGAATCAGTAGAAGCAGATTATGCTTCCATTTATGATTGGGTGTGCTGTGTTCCTATGTGCTGTCTTGAGATATTCAGAATCCCACTTTAATCTTCTCATGGTAAGATTCAGTTTACCCAGTAAGAATAGATAGTGCAAGTAACAGGAATTCTTCCTCAGGCTGGGAATATTGCTCAGGTGGGAGACTGCTTCTTCAGTATACATCAAGCCTTGGRCTTGGGAAACCTGGATAACCAGTACACATTTGTATGACAGAGGTGGAGACTGGAATGTAAGAAGTTCATGGTCACATTCTGTTACATAGTGATGCTGAGGCAAACATGGGATTCATATGACACTGTGTTAAAAAAGAAGAACCTTCTCAACAATATGATGGTAATATGAAGCATCTTTTCAGGACATGGTATTGTGACATTTTTTTTTTTTTTGGTTTATGTTCTGACTACTTTTGATTTTCAATTTGACACAGCCTCGACTCTTCTATGAAAAGGGAGACCCAACCTCAATTGTCTTGTTCAAATTATCCTGTGATCATAGCTGTGTAATGTTTTTTTTTTTTTAACTGATGAATCATGTGTGAAGGCCAAGCTCACTGTGAAAGCACCATCTTCAGACAGGTGGGACATGGCTATATAATAGAAAAAGCATGAGACAGTGAGTGGGTCTGTAATCAGCATTCTTCCATAGTTCTTGTTCCAACTTAATGCCTTTTGTTTCTGCCTTGGTATCCTTCAATGGTGGATTAACCTTTACAATGAAATAAACCATTTTCTCTCATGAATTGCTTTTGATCAKATTGTTTCAATCATAGCAACAGAAAACTAACTATTAGAGTAGTAGTTTCAATGAAGATATGCTRAGGTGAGTAGGGTCTTGCCTTCATTAAAGGAATCAATGTGGTTGTTGATAGTCACAGCCAAGACAGCCATGCCTGTGGGAGCTGGGTACCGACAGGTTAGTTATTGTGAAGAGATGAGTCCTGGTCAGGAATGGATGAGAACAGCTGACAGGTCATGTTTTATGGTCTATGACTCTAAAGTGTCAGGGCTTGATCAGAATTTTGAGGCTTTGCAGCCATTTGTTTTGCTAGGGGAACTCTTCTCCCATTTTCACTTTTGTATATTTTYAACCCAGTGCTCTCTCCAGGATGTTGGGTTCTATATTCAGAATTTGACATCTAAGTCATAGAGAAAAGGAAAAAAWTTCTTTGGACCTCATCAGCAGGGTGAGGTGTGTATGTTTCCTTAATATCTCTGAGTCTCCATTTCCTCATAAGGAAATAAATATACCTACTCCACTGAAAACAGTTTCTTAACTGGTAGCAGAGGAGAGAGGTCAACTGGTAAAATGCTTRCTGTGGAAGTTTGAGGACATGAGTTCTTTCTATATTACTCATGTAAAAACTTTGGTATGGTAACATGCAATTACAATCTCAGATATGAGAAACTGAGACAGGCACCTGGAGCTTTCTACACACACACACACACACACACACACACACAGAGAGAGAGAGAGGGGGGGAGGGAAAGAGGAGAGAGACAGAGACAGAGACAGAGACACACACACAGAGATTTTTCTTAAGTAAACTCAATAGTTCTTAGAAGCAGAATAAGTGTATAATAAGCTTGTCAAATATTAAGCTGGTATTTTTGGGTTCCATGTGTTTGCTTCTTGGCTTTCAAACATGTTGCTGGGTCTTTGCAGACCATGGRTCAGTCATGGCAACCTCTCCCTCCTACCATTGGCCCATGGTAGGTGTTTAAAGGAGATGAGGAATGAACATGCCTTACTCCTTGTTTCTTCCCTCTCCTATGTCTCTCCCTGTAGTGGTTCCTTCTTGATCTTCATTCATTACTCAAATGGCTCCTTCTCACTTCACTGTGTCAGCTTAATAGTTCTTACCTTCTGAGTAAGCTCAGTTAGCTTAATATGAATGTCCTTTACACTTCTAGCTTCTGATGTCTCCACTTCATCATTTATTCCTTCTGCTTCAGGGAAAATAAAACATCTAGAGATATGCTATGCTGCCAGCTTGGAGGATGAAGTCTATGACTTAGGTGGCTTTTACATTCTTGGAATTTTAAGCAAAAAGAGTTTATTGAAGACTGTTCTAGAAAGAATGTGGCTTTACTGCTATTCTGCTTCCAGTTCAGAAAGCCTTGTGATGAGCTTCTGAATTATTTTGGTCTGTTTACAGTGGGTTACTGTAGATGACATAAAAGGATGTACTCATACCTCAGGGATCTCTTAGTGCTGGCCCTTTAATGATACTTATGCCTGGGGTTTTAAATGTCTGTGTTCTGTAAGTCAGGTTCATTGACCATTTTCTCAATTTTAAAAGACATAGCAATGTATATTGGCCTATGCAGTATGGGTTCTTATAACAAAAAAATATTTTAATAAATTCTTGTGACACACTCTCCTTACTAGGTATCATCTCAAWCCAGTCACTTTCTCTACAAAAGCCATCATTCTCTTAGAGTAGGCATCAGAGGTAGAATGTAATAATCCAATATTTATGTAAGCGTTACCTGACTATGTTGATTCAGACACTGAATTGTTTGTCACAGTTTGAATTGACATTTAGCTGTTGTTTCCATTTAGTGAGTTTGTAGCAATTTTAGGAGCTAGACTCTCATTTAAAAAAGGTCACAGAGAAAGGTAAATCCTTTCTTCTTTATCTTGCTCTTCTGTTAGATATTTTCCACAGCAAATGGGAAACCTATAAATATTTATGTCTTTCATTAAAGCTAAGGCTCATTCACAAGAGAAAATTGAAACTGGAAGTGAAGAGGGTGGGGGAGTATAATAGTATTGTCCTGAAATTTCAGCTCCAGTGTCTAGGACATGGCACAATGCAAAGTAGAGCTTCACAGTTTGTTTGTTCATATGTGTTCTGTGTGTTCATGTGTGCATTATCACATATGTGCACATGTGTGCTTAAGTCAACTGTCAATCTTAGCTAAGCTGGCTAGCCAGTAAAACACACAAATTGTCCATCACCATCTTTGCAGTAATATAATTACAAGAATATCTTAACATGACTGATTTTTAAACTATTTGGGAGCTTGAACTTGGACCTGCATACTTGCAGGGAAACCACAGAGTTATCCCCTAGCCAAAGGAACATCACATTTTTTTTCTTAAATACAAAACAAAAAGAAACAATAAAACAACAACAACAACAAAAAGCTTGGTAATTAAGAAACTTTAAGAGTCAAACTATCGAAGTTCAAATTTAGTCTYTTTTCCTTAACTTGCTGTCTGTGTTTAGCTGGATATGTCACACAACTCTGATACTAAGTTTCTCCCTTTAAAAAGAAGTAGCATTATAATTATTAGGGTCTTGGAAAGGTTGAATGACATAATGTGTATAATGTGACATAAAACAAGCACTAGAAAGGACGATGTTAATACTACTACTGTGTTAAGTCTTTAGAAGGAAAGGGTGTTGAATGAGGGTGAAAGAGGATGGTTTATGATGAGAGGTGATGCATTTGTATATGACCTGGCTATGATGTTTATCCATGAACAGGTGCACAACTGACTGTACCTGTTCTAATCATGCACATGATTATACTGYTCCACTCCTTTGTGCCCAGGACAGAGAGTCAGGAGCATCTGAGAAAAAATTGAAAATGAGAGGATGAACTATCTCTTATATGCCCCTACATGATATTGAGTGGGAGGTAAGCTTCATGATATCAGGAACTTTTGTGGTATTTAAGTGCATTGTGCATGTTTCATCGTTTCCATCACACAGAAGCCTGTCTTCTGATGACATGTCTGGAGTTATCTCCTAGCACTATTTTTTTGTTGCTGTGATAAATATCCTAACCAAAATAAACTTGAGTTTCACATTACAGATTTTAGTACATTTTGGAGGGAAGCCAGAGCAGGAGCTTGATACAGGAACTAAAACAAAGACAATCAAAAATGATGCTGACTGTGTTTTTCCCAGGGCAAGAGCTAGCATACCTTTCCTTCAAAACTAGGTTAATCTACCCAGGGATGGCATTACACACTGTGGGCTGGGATCTTGCACATCAGCCAATAATAAAAAACTACCCACAGACATACCTTTATGCCAATCATGTAGAGGCAATTTCCAGTTGATAACTCCTTCAAATGATTCTGGACTGTGTCAAGTTTATATCTATGATAATACATGTACTAAATGACAATTTTCTACCAATGGYCAATATGGTTAAACATACACACAAACACATACACACACAAACACGTACTCACATACTCACACACAGAGACACACATACACTCTCACACATGTATACACTCTCTCACACACACATACACACATACACTTTTATCTAGAAATGCATTCAGCACCTTTCCAGTGCCTACTAGTGAGTAAGCAATATGTGTTGATTCCTAGGTGGTGTTGGCATCTTGATCAATCATGTGAAAATTGTGCTATGAACTTTTCGATGATGAACAAAAAGTGAACAGTAGTCATGACAGAAGCCTCAGCATATAGGTGAGTCGTGATGGTAATGATGACTCAGAGATGGCATGCTACAAGTGCTCTACTGAGAAATTCACACATTTTAGGCTATTTCATCCTTCTAGTAAGCCTGTGTAATTGTCATTCCTCCTTGATCTTGAGAAAACTGAAGCTAGGGATAATCCATAGTCAGTACCAAGCAAGGTGGGTGCCATAGCTTGACTTAAGATRAGGACTATTTGATCCCTAAAGCTTGTAATCTTCCAGGTCAATTTCAYTTTACCTAAGAATGGGCATTAAATGAATTACCCACCCACAGAGAAGGGTAGGACTATGGTAGAAAACAGGAACTGGAGAGAAACATTTAATTAGGCAGCCTGTTGTTATATCAGGAGGCAAAGAAGGCAAATTCCAGTCTTTTATTTTCATTGAAAATAGATTCTTCTCTCATACAATACTTCATAACCACAATTTCCATTCCTTCTACTCCTCTAAGCTCTCCCCAACTGCCCTCTATCCCAGATCAACTTCTTCCTCTCTCCTCTCTTCTAGGAGAAAAGAATACACCTCAAGAGAAAACTAGCCAAATAAGACAAAACAAGATATAATAAGACAAGGCAAAAGTCCTTTTATCAAGGATAGACAAGGTAACCCAATCAGATTAAATGAGTCTCAAGAGCAGGCAAAAGAGTCAGAATCTTTTCAACATAACTTACTTAAAATCCATGTGTTGCTCTAACTGGTTTTGCAGGAAGWAGAATAGCTAATGAGACATTATGACCTCTCTTGAGATATCAGATTATTGAAATTATGGACCCCAGAAACTGGAATTTTCCTAAGATGCCTGTACTGATGGAAGAAAATGCTCAGGTCCTAGAGACAGACAGAGGGGGAATTTGTTCCCTAGAGAGAASCTTTAAAACTTGTCAGAGTGTTTTGCCAAAGATCCAGGGACCTGGATAACAGTTCATTATTTATTCATATTGTGTGACATCTTGACAGGCACTGCTTAGTTAAGCACACCTCTTACTTAACTTGTTTTAAATGTAGTACTGTTTCCCTTTGTTGGCCATTGGGGGTTGAGAGGTCAGGCCTTTAATTCACCAGCCTAACTACCAGGGCTGCCTCTAGAAGCATTTTTTTTATAGTCTCCTCTGACCATCATATCATGGCCTTGCCAGGCATTTATAAGACACTAAATGATAGGAGAGCTAACTCAAGATTAAAAAGTAGCTTCCCTTGTCTTTTTCACCAACTTCAGAAAGATCCCCTTTGTAATATGGTGAATGCGATAAAACTGAGATCTTTTGACAAATAGGCTTACATGTATTACAAACTTATGCTCTCTGAATCAAAGTCTCTTTCTGGTTGTGGCATGACTTTTCCTAGATAGACATGTATAAATGTCTTTTCACCAAAAAAATGAAATACTCATAGTGAACCAGTGTTTTTATTGGAGTTATATACATGATTGTGGATGACTCAAGGTCAGCTGGCTCACTGAAAATACCACCTCAGAATAGGTGAGGAGTCATGAGAGATACATCCATGAAAATCACAGGGCAATTGAAAGGCAGATATTCCACTGGTCAGAGTATTTCTTCTCCCCAACTCTCTTTAGCTCTTGTTGCTACAGCTATTATGGTCTATGCTTCAGGAACTTCCTGAACTTTGTAAATGTGTTTACTTTCTGAGCTTTCTAAGTTTCATTTACTTCCAGAGACTTGAGAAGCATTTCAATACGTGGAAATGGATCGATTCAGAGGAATGAGCTACATACCAGTCTAAGCAGCTGGTCCCCATGTAGARTCATTTGAGTGGCTGCTTCTTAAATTACCATTCTCTAGTTGATTCTGAGACTGTTTTGTTAGAACTCACAAGACCCTACTGATGATTTTGGTTGGAATATTTCCCTGACAGCAACTGTCTTCATTAAGTAGTCACCTAGTAAAGGATACAGAGATATTTCTGAACAAATGTGTAACCAGTGAGATAATACTGCATTCTGTCTCTATCAACTGGAGAAGAGTAAAGGCTTATATACCCTTTTAATATCAGTAGGCTCATGAGGGGAGGACAAGTGGCCTGGATTTGGTATGGAGAAGGAAGGCAGGAAGATGTGACAAAGGACATCCAAGCATTGTCATTAATTATRAAGCAATTTCACTGTGGTCCTATAATGTCTACTGTATTTAGGAAGCTAGACTATTTCTGTATGCAGAGACCTCATATTTCATCCAGAAATTGATCTTTTTTCCTTGTCCTTTTGYTCAAGGTTCTGTCTTAGTTGCCAGATTATTGAGGACACCACCTCTGAGAATGCCCTGACCCTCCCATGCCTAACTCTTTCCATTATCAATTCAATTATAAAGCTCATTTTCCCCCATTGGTTTGAAATAGTCAAATAAGTTCTCTGTCTGGGTGCATTTTTTAAGTGGCTATGGTATTAGCTTATTTATTCTCTTGTTTAACACAGAAATGGCTTCTAAAAAGAGGAGTTTAATTTTGCAGCTCACTGGCCCATCCGGTGCTTAGACACTCTGGTGACTGCAGCATGTTGTCTCCTGTTATTGCTGTCTGTCCAGGGCTGCCCTTTCAGTTGTAGGAGTGGGATGAATATGAGTAGCCGACAGTGTCTTCTACAGGAAGAAATATTCTTAGAGAGGGTAGTTTATATAAAGATTTCTGATTATAGACCCTGAATTTTATTAAAGGAGTGATACTTAACATTATCTGCACATTAGGACTAGTTTCAAGACAGTCAGTGTCTCTCAGAATTCAGACAAACTGATACCAATTCACATAGTTTGAATATTAAACTTAAAAAAATATATCAGTTAAGAACCATTAGCAGGAGACATAGCTAGGTGGGGAGAATTCTGCTGGCATTTCGCTGTAAGGCTGAGAAAAACAATTTCTGGCTATGTAGCTTGAAAAGTGACATACTCAAAATGCGTTTGAACTGAGGAAGACTCAATGACATCAGGGATCCATTCTCATACACAATGTTACTTACATTTACATATATATTTCCTTTGATTTATATGTGGGGGGTGTGCATGGGTGTGTGTGTGTGTGTGTGTGTGTGTGTGTGTGTGTTTGTGTGTGTGTGTGATTCTGTGTCTGTAACTAAAGATGCCAACAGCAGGCACAAGTTCTCATCCTGGAGCTGGGTTAGCCATTGTGAACTGGCTGACATGGATGTTGGAATCTAACTTGGGTCTTCTGTAAGAGCAGTACATTCTCTTAACTACTAAACTACCTCTTGTATTAACATTTGATGAGACTTAAACAGCAAATATTTCCACATGGTTGTTACTAATAGAGCTTTGAGGTATGGACTTAATATATGTTTTGAACGGTTCAAAGTACAGATGGCCATCACTTCTGTATTCAGCTTCTTCTGTGATTTCTAGCCTTAATAGGTGACCCTGCRTTATAACCACTATAAGAAACTGAKTTTTTGGAGAAAGACAGTCAATAATGACCATTGAGAGAGCAAGTACTAGTGTCTCATTTGAACTCATAATTTCTAAGCATTATAAACTATTCAAATCCTTTCCTTTTGGTGTGTCTTATTTAATTCTGACAATATTTATTTTAGCTTGCAAACAAAAGGCTGCATATAACAGAAAACTTGGCTGCATTTCTTTTCATTTTAACTTCCTGTTCCAAGTGTCCCAGAGGAGTTTGAGGTGCCATCAGGCTCCTGGGTGTACCAGGGTCTTTCATATGTTGGGACAGTTAATCTTATTTGTCAGGTTATTTAATTCTAGAATCAACTAAGAGACACATCTGGAAGGGCATTTTTAGGAAGGAGTGACAGAGRGCAAATGTCTTACCCCCAAGGTGGGTGGAACATTCTGAAAGTCCTCAGATAAAGTTCCCAGGAAATAGCAGTGCMGCCTACTTGTCTACCTACACTCCTTACTTGTAAATGTGTCTAACTTGTTGCTGTCATTCTGCTCCATTTGTTGCTATTAACAAACCCTTCAATATGGAAAGCAATTCACAAGGAATCCTCAGAATTTCAGAATTTCAGTGCCAGAGTTTAATTTTGCAGCCTCCTGGATGAGCAGATGCTGTTTTCTCAGTCTCTCCAGCACACACAGTTGCTGAGGTTGGACTACTCAGCCTTTGTTGTGTAAAGCAATATAATAAATCCCCCTATGCAATATGTTCCCATTCTACCTGTTCTGTTCCTCCAGAGAGMTGTGACTAACACATGAAAGTTTAGAGAAAGGAAAAACAGACATGGAAATGAGAGACCTCATGAGCAGAATTTGTTCTTTTTGAAAAGCAAGAAAAAAGGGGGGTCTCTAGTTCAAGAAAGCATARGTAGTTTGGCCTTTAAACTGGAGGTAGTTATAGGAAGATGAGTGGATGTAAAAGCATCATTTTCTGGGTCCAAGAATGGCTATTTATAGGTAAAATTGTTGGGTAATAGAATGTCAGGTGATCCAGAAGCATGACAGTAAAGTAGGGGTGGGATGGCAGTAGCGAACTTGCTTAGTTTTACTACTTTGTCTTTGTGAAATGGTCAACATTTAACAAAACTGGAGGGGTTTTGCCAAATAGTATGTTCCTGGATAACAGTGAGACTTAGCTCATATGGACATTTATTTCTCTTCCTGAAATTCCTCCATCTCAGTCTCAATTACCCTATCATATTCCAGAATGCAGGCTGTCTTTTCTCCATCAGGTCCCTCTAATACTTCCACAGCTTCTCTCCCTACTATTTGCCTGGTCAGAATCATGTATACCGACTTTTACATCAGATTTTGAGTCTCTAAGGGTCAGGAATATTGCTCTGATCCATATTCTTTCTTTACTGAGCATAGTGTCTAGTTTTGGAAGAGTGGCAGAAGAGTTAGCAATTGACTATGTCATGAGTTGGTGTCTGTCTCTTTCTCTGTGGTGCTCTGACATGTGTCTGACTTTCTCTTCACACTAAGTTCTGTCCAGAATGGCAGACCCTTAATGATGGGAGTAATACATTCTTCTGAGAGGAAATGTATGCTAGTGAATCATAAACATATTAAAGAGTTTCTATAGTTGTCTTTTTGAAATTTTAAATTTTGTACCATGGTCCATTCATGCTACATCTCTAGTCAATAATGCAAATAGAACATAAAGATAAAAGATATTACCTTTATGTGATATGAGTTCAGATTGATTGAAAAAGCATTTCTTCTCATTTTTTAAAAAAATTTTCTATACTCTTTGTTTACATTCCAAAGGCTTTCCCCTTTCCCAGTTTCCCCCTCACCATATGTCCTATAAGTCCTCTTACCCCTCCCATTCCCCAATCACCCCCCACACCATTTCTCTGTTCTGGTACTCTACTACAAAACTGGATCCAGTCTTTTYGGGACCAGGGTCCTCTCCTTCCTTCTTCTTGGGAATCTTTTGATTTGATAATAGTGCCTTGAGTATTCAGAGCTTCTGGGCTCATTAATATCCACTAATCAGTGATTGCATTTCATGTGTATTCTTTTGTGATTTGGGTTAGCTCACTTAGGATGATATTTTCCAGATCCAATCATTTGCCTACAAACTTCATGAATTCATTATTTTTAATTGCTGAGTAGTATTCTATTGTATAAATATACCACACACTTTTAATCCCAGGACTCAGGAGGCAGAGGCAGGTGGACTTCTGAGTTCTTCTCATTTTCTAGCTGTGTAAACTTGGTAATCTTCTTAGCCTATCTAAACTTTGACCTTTCCATCTCAGTATAAATATAATTGTATGTTAATACCTTCTAGAGATACAGAACCAACAGAATGAGTATAATATTACAAAAGGTTATTTATTAGATTGATCTATATGATTTGGGTCATTAAATACAACAATGGATTTCTGCATGGTAGAGACTAGGAATCTGATAGTGGTACTGTCTAAGGGACTGATGTCTTAGCAGTCCCATTCTAGTGCTATTTKTCTAAAGGATTGCTAGAGAGCTGCTGGATTTCAAGCTATTRAATTAATGAAGCTGGGCATTGATGTCAATGAAGAATGTCAGATAATGCAGCCATGTCAACAACAGAATGGTTTCATTTACTAGCAATAAAATAAGGCAAACAAGAGACAGTGATTTTGTGTAGGTCCTCTTGATCTTTCTCCTTTTCCAGGTGTTGCCCAGTCTGGGAGGTTATTTCCATATAGTTAGTCTTTCTCAGAAATCCCTTCACAAATCCAACCAATGACATATCTTCTATGTGATTGCATATCAAATCAAGTTGATAATTGTCTCAGAGTTTTATTGCTGTGAAGGGACACCATAATGCAACTTTTATAAAGGAAAACATCGAATTTGGGTCTGGCTTATAATTTCAGAGTTTTGCCCATTATAATAATAAGAGGAAGCATAGTGATACACAGGTAGATATGCTACTGGAAAAGGAGACAACATCTTGACCTACAGCCAGCAGATGGAGACTGTTCCATGCTGCAAATAGCTTGAGCATATACATAACCTCAAAGTCTAACTCCACAGTTATATACTCCCTCCAAACCAGCCACMCTTCCTAATAGTGCCATTCTATTTTGTACAAGCATTCAAGCACCTGAGTCTATGGCAGCCATACATACTCAAACCACAGCAATAGTCGAGATGAACCATCACAAGCTATAGCAATTATATAGTCAATTTAAAAAGGAAAAAAAAGATTATAGATGTGAGAAAAAAATAAACTTAAGTGAAACCAAAAAGTGCATTTTTATATCATTTCAATGCCTACATATGGACAACGAGAGGACAAGAGCCAAACCACAACAATGTTGGCACCCTCAGGCTAAAGTAGGTGGCTCCTACTCACAAGGTAAGAAGTGTTTCCAGGTATTTTTCCACTTTCACTGTGGTGGGATGATGGTGATTTTTTTCCTTATTTATATTTTTTAAGTGTCCTAGACTGAGTATGTAGTACTATTGTGATGAAAAATGAATGATAATGCCATTTTTGCATCTGTAATGGAAATATAAAGCTGACGGTGACCTACTGGGTTGAAGACAATTGTAACCAAACTTTCCATTAAGCAGAACATTCTATGACATCAGATCTGTGGCTCACGGTTGTTGCAACTTGAAGTATTCGGAGTACTTGTCTCTGGAATTCTGTTAGAGAGATGCAGGGAGCTTGCTTCAGTTCAACTGCTTGAATCAAATCTAGGCACCTATTCATAAATAAACATTATTCACAGTAACTAAGTTATGGGGGAAAAACAATGTTTTCAAGTACAGAGGATTGGATAAAGAAATTAATGTGGTGCACGTGTACACACATAAATTATTTTAGTTTTGACAAAGAGGAAGTGATATCATTTGCAGAACACTGGATACAAGTTGAGATAATTATATTAAGAGAACTAAATTCATCTTAAAAAGACAAATAGTGTG
>BDUI01006505.1:41575-54471 GCA_002335545.1 Apodemus speciosus
GTTAAGAAAGAAAATGTGAAGACTGCTATAACCATCCTGGGTTTTTGTTGTGTTTGGTTACTGCTGGTTGTTGTTTAGAGATGCAATCTCCTGTAACCCAGGATGCTCTCAAACTTATTATGGCCTAAGGACAACCACAAACATTTGCCTGCACCTCCCGAGTRTTRGGAGCATGGATACATATCCCCTGTGCTTACTTCCTGATGTACCTAGAACCTGGAACTTTGTGCATCGGGGTGGGTATTCTATCAACCAACATATGCCCCTACATCAGTTAGATTTTATGCCAACAGCTCTTGGTTTGTCTTACCCACATGTTTGAGCATAGGGGCTTCTTCTCAAGGCCCCAAGGCACAAGAGACCTACACCTGATGCAAGCACGTCTCCATCACGTGCTAACAGCTTGTGAAATAAGTGCSGAGTGGCAGACTGGCTTCTCTGTTACAACTTTTTAAGTATTAACTGATCAATCATGCTTCTCACCCAACTCTAATGAACAAGGTGAGAGACTGCTGCGGAAAAGCCATTCTAGTCATCCAAATGCAGATTTTCATTCCTAGTGAGAACTGGTCTGTGTGCCCACAATGCTTTGCACACACACACACACACACACACACACACACACACACACACACACACGTTTAGTGACTAAAGAGAAAACACATTAAACAGCTCTTTACAAGAGTTTGAACCATGTGTGAGGACCAAGTGAAGCTCTCCAAATTCTCTGTGTTGGTTGTGTATGTTTGGGGTTTGCCATCTTCATACGTAGATCTCCTAATGGTGCGTGGGATAACAAGTTCTTGTCTATCTTTTCCATAAATGATACCGTGGAGCCACTATTTGCAAGGACCTCTCTAAAAGCCAAATAAGTTCGCTCACACACTCATCAAAAAGATAATTAATTCAAATCTTTCAAAGTGGAAAATGTAATCCTGTCATCTGRTTCAGGGTGTATATTCACTTTTCTTGCTTGCTTGACCACAAACTTATGTAAAAGCACTTTCTAAATTATATAAAAAGCAGCAAAACAATATCTGTGCTCTCAGGATGTTCACAGAATCATTCTTTCTTTCAAACCCTATAGTTACTTATTTACATATTTAGATATTTATGTATTTATTTAAAGTCTCTCTTCACTGCCCTGGCTGTCCTGAAACTTGCTATGTAGACCAGGCTGACCTCAAATTCACAGAGATTCTCCTGCCTCTGTCTCCCCAGAGCTGGGACTAAAGCCATGTGCCACATAGCAGTTTAAGGTTTTGAAGCATTTGGCGTTTCTCCTCTTTTAGAAAACTAACTTGCCAAACTCAAGCTTGCTTTCCACAACCGGTGAAGGYGCTCCAAGCCCTGACTGCCCTTCCAACTGTGACAAACTATTTAAACAAGTGGAACATACAACAATGAAAGCGCGCTGAAGGAAGCACCTCCTTAAAGAAGCAGACTGACCTCAGTATTCCGAAGAGCAAAAAACAAAGGAGAACCACCCCAACGTTAACATTATGTGAGGCACAAAAGTGGGTCAGATCACACATCCATTCAGTGCTTTGAGATGAAAAAGACTGCCTTTTGCCATTAATAGTTATTTATTTCCTGTGCTAGGATGGAATCCAGAATCTTGCATCTGCTGGGCAAGTNAGACTGAGCTAGCATGTGACCCAACAGCAGCACTCCTGAGTGGACATCCCAAAGAACTGAGGGCGGAGTCTGAGACAGGCTCGGCGCGAAGCGCATAGCAGTGCTGTTCACTATTGACAGGAGTCAGAAACAGTCACGGACTCAAGGTTCTCTCAGGGAATAACTGTAACACCGAATGTGTGAACATGGTGGAGTACTGTCCAACTTTAGAAAGAGAAGAAATCCTACCAAATACGAACCGTGCAGATCTTAGCTAGGTGAAGTAAGACGAAAAGGGTCACTCTGTCCACATCAACTCATGCGAGGCATTTGGTCACATTCATTCTCAGGAACGGAAGGGAGAACGGTGACTGCCGGGGTGGTGAGGGGGGAGTTTTTGAGTGGATGGAGTTTTTGAGTGGATATGTAGCCTTCACTTGTACAATATGTAAAATGTTCCAGAGGTTTGATTTACTCAAGGAGAACTGCCCCCCTCTGGTGCTGGGGAGCAGAGCCTTTCTGCACACCCCACAAACATAAGGTGCTGTGTGCGGTGGTGCCTGCCTGCCTGCCGCACGCCCACCACTTGGGAGGCAAGGCAGAGGGCTCGAGTTGGAGGGCAGTCTGGGTTAGGGGCAGCACCCTRTCTTTACTCTCCCCCTGACCCTGTCACCACCACTACCAGATGCTGAAGATAAAATTTTACGTAAAAGGTTATATCATTACATATAATAAATAAATCCTTAAAAAAAAATCAACCATTATAAAAGGGGGAGGTGGGGGCTGGAGAGATGGCTCAGCGGTTAAGAGCACTGACTGCTCTCCCAGAGGTCCTGAGTTCAAGTCCCAGCACCCACATGGTGGCTCACAGCCATCTGTAATGGGATCTGACTCCCTCTTCTGGTGTGTCTGAAGACAGMAACAGTGTACTTACATATAATAATAAATAAATCTTTAAAAATATTAACCATTATAAAAGGTTTTATCATAATTTTAAAGGTGTTTTTCAGGTGTGAGCAGGTTGTTCCCAGAGTTTACTTACTGGCAGGGCTGATGAGAGCGCAGTGCAGGCTCAAGCTCCTCTCAGAGAACGCACTGGGCAGCTCGGAGTAGCTTGCGGCTGCAGCTCCAGGGGATGCTCTGCCTCAGCCCCTGGCCTTCTCGGGCACACCCTCATGTGCACACACTCCCACTCAGACACACGCACACCTACACATAATTTATAATGTGTTAGGTTAAAAAGTTAAAATTAAGTAAATCTTTAAAAAAATAAACAAGTTTGTCCTTGACCACTGGGATCCCTGGGGTACTGGGGCCAGCACCCCGCGATAAAAGGACTTGAACAAGACTGTTTCTGAAAACCAGAAAAAGTCACTGAAGCACTTAGCCTAAATCCTGCTTTCAAAGGGATTTCATGTTAGTGTGGTGAACTGAGATCAAACATAAACTAAAAGCACCGAAGTATGTAAGACTGGCTCTTTACCCGGAGTTATCTTACTCTGTGTTTAGCGATAGCCCCTTCACAAGCCTCTAGACATACATGTAAGAAGTGACCACAGGCACCCGAGTTAGCCGTGGCCGTGTGATCTGAGCCGGCCCTTGAGGATGCCAAGTATTGTTCGTTTGTTAGGTCAGTTGGTTTTGTTTGTTTTGCGGAAGATTCTCACCCTGTAGTCTAGGGATTTGCTATAGAGACCCAGCTTGTGAAACTTTTAATCCTGCCTCAGCCCTCCCAGCCCTGGGATTGCCGGTGTGCATACCACATCCAGCTAAGATGCCCAGGTTAAACGCGTTCCTATCCTCCAATCTGGAGAGTGGCTGGCACCGTTCTTCCACCAGACATAAACTAACAGGGCACTCTCTACCAGTGCTAGGGATGCCAAAGTGCATGGCATAGAAGCAAAAAGCATCCTGAGAGGGTTTGCCTCTGAATCCACCACGAAGTGCAGAATAGCCCAGAGATGTCCCTGGTGGAGAGCCTGACTCAGTGAAGGGGTGTGCAAGGCAGGGTGGGGCGGGGTGGGGGTGGGCTACATCTGAGATTGAGAGGCTCTGAGGTGGGGGGCTACATCTGAGATTGAGAGGCTCTGAGGGAGGCCCTTTACCCAACCACCTGCATCCAACAAAGATAAGGGCACGCCCCTGGCTGCATGAGGTCTCCCTCTGTGGCATCCTCCCTGGCTCTTAGAGGTTTTGTGGTGACCGGCCACTAGGATGTAGGGAAGAGTCACGGCGCCATCCCAGGCCTCAGATGAGAGAAATGAAAAGCTCATCCGCTCTCCAGGTTCCCTTCCAAGGCCAGCTGCAGATCTGCAGGCTCTAAGTCAGGGATGGCAGGGTTTGCTCAGATTGTCTTGTTAATCCTCAGGGTAACTGTTCCAACCCAGGCACAGGCTAGGCGTTCTGTAGACACTTTCTCTTCCCTTCACCACTCTCTCCGTTCCTCCCCTCCCTCCCGCCTCCCTCCCCTTTCAGTAAGGAGGGCATCTATCAGGAGTTGGTTTGTTGGGTTTCCTTGGTGACTGTAGACACTTGCTTAACTGTGGTCTGACTGTCATCAGTCTCCTGCAGGAGAACTGACTTAGCTCCTCAGGTGAGACCTTCCTCCCAGGCAGACCCCTCCCCCTGGGGAGGTTGGGGACACAGAGAGGCATCAGTCTTTCTCCCCAGAACCCGGAGCTCTTCCCCAATGGAGTCCAAAAAGTCGCTGAAGAGAGTTGTCTTCTTTCGTGTCCTACACCCTGTCCTCAGAAGCCATTTTACATGCGTGCCATGACAGGAGCCGGGCGGTGGGGAGGGTTAGTGCAGGGACTCTGCCCGCCTGCTACTTAGTTTAGCTTCGCTCAGGAAGAGTACTCAGCTCTGGGTGAGGGTCCTCGTCTGTGTCTGACGCTCCCTGCTTGTCCTCTGCCGAGCTCTGACCCCCACGTGTGCGCCCCGTTCCAGGTCTCTCGGCTGCGCAGACAGAGGCCAGAAGGAGCTGCCATCGCCCCCGCACCTCCCTGCGCCCTGCTGGAACGGCTCAGGCTGCAAAGCCGCCGTGGCTTCCTCGGCTCCTGCCGAATCTCCTGGAGCCCCGGATCATCCGAGGCAGCTCAGAGCGCCTGGCTCCAGGCCGCTTTCGGCGGGAATGCACGGCCACTTCCCGGATGCCAGAGCGGCCCCACTCGGCTCCCCTCTGCCATCGCAGGCCGGGCAGCAGCCTCTCCCGTGCCCTGCCAGCCCGAGAAGCCACGGGCTAGAGGAGGGACCGTGGAAGAGGGCGTCCCTGCCTCAGCGGCCCCCTCCACCGTGGGTGAGATGGGCCCACGCAGTGAGAGAGGACGGCCTCGCCGAGGACGCCTCTAAGCCGGCGCCGGCGTTTGCAAACCTGAAGCACTATAAAAACCAGCCGAGTCTGCCGAGCTCGTGCAGCACTTCTGACCCAGACACTCCGGGGAGGATCTCTCTCCGAATCTCCGAGTCGGCCCTTCAAGCTTCCCCGCCACCCCGGGGGGACTATGACGACGAAGTGTTCCTGAAGGATTTGAACCCCAAGGTTACTTCAAGCCCCGCCTTTGAAGCTCTTCCCCCACCGCCACCGCCACCACCGCCGCCACCACCACCGTCACCTTCTCCGCGGACCCAGGAACCTCTAGCGAATGTCCCAGATGACTTCCCTCCACCTCCTCCACAGGCCCTGTGTGAGGTGCTGCTGGCTGCAGAAGCACTCAAGGAAGTGGGCAGCGGGTGAGTGAGCAGCCGGGGCGTGGCGGGACGGGGCGGGCCTTCGGCGAGGGGCGTGGCCAGTGAGGGGTGTGGTCAGCCTTTGCTCTTAGTTGTCCCGCAGCCAGGGTCGCACCGCAGAACCTGAGGACAGAGATTCTTTATACAAGTTCAGCTCGTATAAAAAGTTTGCTTGCGGGGCTAGCGTTTATTGTGTGCAGAGAAGCGATAATTTAAAGAATCAAGACCCAGTTCCTCTTGTCTGAGTTTTGGATCAGTTAAAGAAATAAGAAATAGAATATGATGATATGATGGGAGGACGGGAATCTGGGGAGATAGCTCAGTGGTTAAGAGCACAGGCTGTTCTTCCAGAGGTCCTGAGTTCAATTCCTAGCAACCACATGGTGGCTCACAACCATCTGTAAAATGGATCTGACGCCCTCTGCTGGAGTGTAGATGTATATGCAGACAGAGCGCTCCTACATTTAAAATAAATAAATGCAGAAATATATATGTATATGTATACATGTATATATACATGTTTAAAAAAAAACTTTATAGAGTCAGGCATGGTCTTTAATCCAAGCACTTGGGAGGCAGAGGCAGGTGGTCATGAGTTCCTTGACAACCAGGGCTGTGTAGAGAGAGATAACCCTGTCTATGTAGAGAGAGAGAACCCTTTCTTAAAAACAGAACAACCTCTGTGGGCTCTCATCTCCTGGATGCCACAGCGGTCAGTCGCCACCCTCTGCCTGTCTGTACCTCCCAGAAAGCTCTGGGGCCCAAGAGCAACATTTGTCAAAACTGAACTCCTAGTGAATGTCTGTAGGGACCGGGCCTGGGCTCAGAAGGCCCTTGAGACCCCGTGGTTGTGGGAGAGTACCACAGATGTGCCTCCTCGTGCCAGCCACTCCTTCCCTGGGAAGCAGTAGCCCTGAGGAAGTGTCTCCCCCACATCTCCTGTGCCCTCATCGACTCTCCCCTTAACCAGCTCTTTGTTCCCGCAGGCTTCCCAGGGTGACAGTCACAGGGGAAGGGCATGTGCCCGGGGCAGTCCATTCGGAAGGCAGCGAGATAACGACCGCCACACCTCCCCAAACTTTGGCCAAAGGTTCAGAAGCCGAGTCCAGCACACCTTCCAGCGTGCGTGCCCAGCCTGAGCTCAACGGTCCTCCTGGCAAGCAGCCCTGTCCCAGCCAGGCCCAAAACCTCACTTACGAACCCGTTGACAGAACTCAGGCTCTAGGGAAGAAAACCCATGCTGAGCCCCAGAAGACCTCAGAAGATATCCGAACAGAGGCTCTTGCCAAGGAAATTGTCCACCAAGACAAGTCTCTGGCGGACATTTTGGATCCGGACTCCAAAATGAAGACAACGATGGACCTGATGGAGGGTTTGTTCCCCAGAGACGCCAGTGTGCGGAAGGACAGTGGCACAAAGAGGAAAGCCTTAGACAGCACCGCCAGGCATGGTGGATGTGAGGCCAAGACGTAAGTCCCCGGAGTCCACCCCCAAGGGCCCTGCGGCTCAGCTCTTTCTGTGGGGTGATGACGGTTTGGGATGTAGTGTCACTACCACGGGTCACTGACAAAGAACGGGGTTCCATCCCAGCCTTAGGACAGTGGGTGAGTCTCAGACGCCGGTGGGACAGTTGCCCAACAGCAAAGGTGAGAGCGGTAGGGACCGCTGTCAGGGATAGCCAGAGTGCACTTTCTGCGTGGCACACGTCCCTACATAGACATTACCAAAGCTCATCTTCACAGCACACCTTTGATGGACCGCCAGCCATCTCAGAAACACAGAGACGAGACGCACTAACGCCTGCTCCACCGTGGCAGTTGTCCCACGTCTCAGCAAGCATGTGACTGTCGGTCACTCTCAGGGTCCTCCCCCAGGCTGTGCTGAGAAGGGAGCAGAGACAAGATGTGGTGTCACAGGAGCCAAGCCGACCAGTCTTTCCGAAGGGGGAGGGGCCTGGGGAAATAGATGCGTTTACTATGCAGGACCTTCACTTGGAGGCATTGAGGCGAACATTTGCTCAAATCCTGAGCCAGTCTCAGCGGGAAAAGCTCTCCTGGATACGCCGGGATCACTTGGCCCCTGCCCGCCCCTGCCCTGGAGGCCCTCGGGCCCTCTGCTGGTCTTGGGACATGGCCCCAGGGCCCAGCCACAGCGTAGATTTCTTGGGTTATTCTGAGATTCCCTTGCATACTTGGTTAAAGGACTATCAGGAGGAAACTGTAGAGTGGGTTTATTTCCTTTTTAGTTTTTAGTGATAATATTGACAGACTGCGACTCAGCAGCACAGCTTCCAGACGAGGTACAAACAGAACAGTTCACCCAAATACGGGTTTGCCGCTTAGAGACTTCCGGCTGATTATAACTGAGTCAGAAGCAGGAACACTGTTTTGTTTGGCGGGAGGGAGAAAAGAGCTGTGCGCAGTTTTGTGCCATTTGCAGGCCGTGTTCTCAGAGCGCATCCGGCTCACGGCCTCTCCTCGCTGTCTCTTCAGCTTCAGATTTGGGGAGTCCAGGCTATCTTAGGTGAGGTGACTTCTCCAGAGTCACACTGTAGCCAACATCACTGCACTATACAGGGCTGTCCTTTGGGCACCACAAGGACCCAAGGCTGGGAGGGTAGCTGAGATTCTATATTGAATTTATATTCGCTGGTGAATTTGGTGGTGCAATGGTCCTCCCTCCAGACGGTTTCAGAAAGATGGCATGCGCCACCTTCTGGTGAAAGTAAATATAGCTCTGTGGTGGCAAATAGCATTGCGAGGCTTCCTTCCATCAGACTCCTGAGCAGCCTGGATGGGACAGGAACACGGGACAGAAGCTGAGAGAAGCTGTCACACGTGCATGTGAAGSCTTTCTCCGGCTTTCTAGTCAACTGGGTTACACACAGATACGATGCTTCAAAGAGTGTCGGTGAAGAACTGCATTCTGTTCTTTAGTAAAATCAGGGTCAGAGTTCGGTAATATATCACTGAAGAGTTAAAATCTCTCTCCAAGAGAACTTCCACAAGTCCTTCACCAGGTGCATCTGACCCCTGACCTGCCCCGAGCATGCCTGAGGGTCCAGGGTCCACCCCCAGCTCCTCACAAAAATGAAACAAACTGTAAAAACCACCTCTACTGTGGTAAAAACAAACGGCATAGGAGACCACGACCACGGTTTTCAGTTCCTGGTTTTCTTGGACAGCCATGAGCCCCCGACCCCCTGTGTAATCAGCAAGTAGGTTTTCCTTTCTAAAACTTTTTCTTTTCTCCCTTCACTTTTTAATTTCTTTTGAGATGGCGTAGCCTTGGCTGGTTTCAAATTCTTGATCCCATCCCCAGAACTGCCCTTAGGAGTTTTGCGTCCTGGGTTTGCTTGGCCTTAGGAGCCCAGCACAGTCACTATCAGTAAATTGCTGTCAGTCACTATTTCTGGGGGGGAAATTAWGTAGAACTTATGGCACATTTCTGAGCGAGCCAGTGTTAAAGAGCTGCTCTGAGCTCGTACTGTGTGTTTCAGGAGCGACCACGAAGAGGAGGCGGCGGCGGYGGCAGGTGTGCTGGTCAACTGTCCTGCTTACTACAGCGTCTCTGCTGCCAAGGCGGAGCTGCTGAACAAAATCAAAGACTTGCCGGAGGAGCTGCGGGAGGAGGAGGAGCAGGAGGACGTCAACGAGAAAAAGGTAGGGTGGGGACGCCTGCTCTGCCTCCCACACAGGAAGGCCCTTGTCACGACCGAGACTACCAGCCCCTAAGGACTGTGGGAGAGGGGAACGTGGACCTGTCCCATCCGATGGCTCTAAGCATTCTCAGAGGTCTGTGAGTGGATGGAGCAGGAAMGCCACCGTCACTCTGGTTCTGCCAACGATGACCGAAAGCTTAGAGAGGTTGGGTTGTTAGAGGTGTCACAGCTGGGACCGGACCCCAGGGGCTCTGACGCTGTTCTCGGCAGCTGTGGTAGCTTATGTCAAGAGCAAAACTAGGGATTTAAAATTTTGCTCAGGGAAAGCAGCAGCTGTCGGGACACGTCTGCGGAAAGGGACGGCTGACCTGACCCTCAGCTCTTGCAGTGCTCGGGGAAGCGCTTTGAAGCACGGGGCTGAAATGTAACCTTCGCCTCTGGTCCTCCTACAGAACTTCTAGATGTCTAAGGTGTTAGGATGACCTTGCTGTTGCTACAACCTCCCTGTGTCCTGTGGAGATCTGGGCCAGGCTGTGCCTGCAGGGCAGATCGGTCTTCCACTTTGCCTGTAGCCCTCCCTGGATCGCAGCCCTGCCCTCGCAAACGGGCTTATGCGGCTTGCTTCGGCGGAGCGTGGGATGTGTGCTCTGGTGGCTCTGATGTCAGGAGGACTTGCATACAGGATTCTGGTTATTGCACATACTTGCCCCAGGTCCTACACACACACACACACACACACACACACACACACACACACACACACACACACGAAACAGGGAAAGCATTGAGAGGCATCCTGTTAGAAGATGGTGAGTACTCTGGGCTGCATGCCGCAACAGTCACGAGGGAAACACATTTCCTCCAACTAAAGGCTTCCCGTGCAGATCCCTGCTCTGGTGAATACCTCCCAGCATGTCATGTCCCTGGCATCACTGCTGACTGTGCCCATTTGGTGGGTCCTGTGCTTGGGAATCAGGGCTCTGCTCTACCGCAGAGAATTATATATATATATATATGCCATTCCATCTTTAGCTGAGTGTTTTCCTTTGTCCTGTTGTCTGTCTATAGACATCTCTGCATTACAGTAGCAAAGAGGCAAAGTACACATTATGTTTTCTCATCTTCATTTTTAGAGAGCTTATGTGTATAGGTGATTTACCTGTAGGTATGTGTATATATGCATATATATATATATATATATATATATACATACACACACCACATACATGCCCGGTGCCCATGGAGGTCAGAATACAGCATCAGATCCTCTGGACTGGAGTGGCAGGAGCTTGAGCTGTCACATGGGTGGTAGAAATGGAACCTGGACCCCATGCAAGAACAATCAGTGCTTAACCACTGAGCCACCCCTCCAGCTCCCCGTTTTATGCTTTAGCTTCTTAACTTACAGAATTAAGTCCTCCTCTGAGGAAGTGGAGTAGCCCTAGTGAGTTCTGGGTTGTGTGTGGGCTGTAGGGCTTTGGGTGGGGCCTGTTTTGTTTTGTATTTTTAACACAGAATTTCACCAGTTCCCCCATCAGCATGGTTTGCAGCGAAGTGACCGGCAGCAGCATTTAACTCTGTGGCTCTTGAGAGTGGCTGTGGGTCCTCCACTCACCTCCCATCTCTGCTGACCTTCACTTCTGGGGTTCCGAGTTCCTCCCTGGCCTTGTTTCCTCTCATCCTGAGAAAGACTTCCTCTAGCTGGGCAGTGATGGTGCANGAACCACCCCAACGTTAACATTATGTGAGGCACAAAAGTGGGTCAGATCACACATCCATTCAGTGCTTTGAGATGAAAAAGACTGCCTTTTGCCATTAATAGTTATTTATTTCCTGTGCTAGGATGGAATCCAGAATCTTGCATCTGCTGGGCAAGTGCTCTACATTCAGCAACAAGCCCAGCCCTTATCATTAATGAATTCCTGATTCATAAATGATAAAGGCCACAGTGAAACCTAGAAGACAGTTAAGAGTTAATTAGATGAGATGCCAGGCATAGAGATGCAGGTCTTTATCTACAGGCCACCTGATCTACATAGAGAGTTCCCAGCCAGACAGGCCCCATCGTAGAGACCCTGTTGCAAAGTTAAAACTAGATGAGACCAAAACTTCAATTCTGTGATCAGCACAACCCAAAATGAAAGGACCCAAATCATACCAATACAAGTCACGCCAAAACAAGTCACACCAACACAAGTCACACTGATACAAAGTCACATCAATACAAATCACACCAATACAAGTCACACCGATACAAGTCAGGGACAGATGACTAAGTGAGAGAGGGAGGGTGGTTCCTTCTCTGTTCCAGAGATCCATCACAGCAGTGGAAACCGACTCCACTAGGGACYGCTAAAATTAGCAKGTGAAAGTTTGAAAGAAACAGTTCATTTGCATAGTCCTAATCTCCCTGGAAATTATTTTCAATTATAAAGGAAACTCGGCACCTTTGACCYTCGAAGCTGACACCTCCTTCATCACATGCAGAGCACAGATGCCCAAGAGGGACATATTTCACAGTAACAAACACACACTGGACACACTCAAACCCAGGAAACATTGTTATCGGAGGCTGGAAAGCCACAGCCTAGAGACTAAACCTGAGCCTCYGCCTGGTTCATAAACGATGTCATCCCGGGACGCAGGCCCGCCATTCCCCGGATCTTATCTAAGGCTGCTTTTGTGCTAGAGTGAAGGTGAACAGAGACCACACGGCCTCTGAAGCCTGAGCCTCTTATCTGGCCCTTGATAAGCCCGGTTGGCTGATCCCTAGGTTATAAAATAACAAGTCAGTCTCTTAAAAAGTGTCAAGGTCACAAAGAGAAGGAAAGATTGAGAAGTTGTTACACGGTGGAGATGTAACAATCCAAAGTCCGATGGGATTCTGAAATACATTCTGAAATAGGGGGGGAAAAAAAAAAAAGCCTGGACTGGTGAGGTGGTTCAGTGGTTAGGGCCACAGGCCACCAAGCCTAACCATCTGCGTTCAATTCCCAGAGTCCACAYGGCGGTGCAAACAGAGAACTGAGTATTGCAAATTACCCACTAATCTCCACCTGTGCTCTAGCCCTCCTGCGTGCGCTCTCCCCCTTTCCCTCTCTGTCCCCCTTTCCCTCTCTCTCGCCCTCTCCCTACAAACAAAAACAGAGGCTGAGAGCTTTCCGGTGTGATTGTTACTATCAATATTCCATTCTTGGTTTCCAAAAGTGTATTAAATGTACTGAGCTTATACAAAATAAGGATACTTGAGACACTAAAGTGGAAACTATATAGGAACTTTATGGAGTGTTTGGACTTTTTTTTGCAAGTTTTCTGTGATCTAAAGTTATTTCAAAGTAAGACGTTTAAAAAAAAAAGGATCTGTGATCACCTATCAGCCTGAGCTGGGCAGAGCAGCTGCAGCTGTCGTCTCTCGGCCACCAACCTTCCAAGATTCATGTTCATGGGGCTTAAAAGCAACTGTAAAAATAATTCCAGTGTCGGCAACACTTCAGCCTGGAGGCAGGCAGCTACGGCGAYGAGCATCCCTGGCTTCAAGCAGCGCCGCCTTTCGAACACAGTGCAGCTGGGGATCCTTGCGTGGACGCGTGTGGCGCCAGGTCTCTCCCATGCCATCTCCTGAGAGCTACAGGTAAGTGGAGATGYTCTTGGGAGTCTTAGGAAGGGAGATCTGGGCAGACCTGTGGTAGAGGACATCAAATCTGACCGCAGAGGGGACTGCGTGTCCTTGGGATTCAGGGCCAGTTCTGTCACCAGTTTCCTAAGCAATCCTGACAAGGGAGTGAAAGGTCTTCTGCTGCGCATCACGCCATTGCTCAAAGGCTGTCACCACATGGGCAGTGGCGTGTGGAGAGAGGGCGGCCATGTCTTTCTCCTATCAAGCAGGTACTCG